>JAWNNQ010001110.1:0-52462 GCA_035044765.1 Leucophenga montana | reverse complement strand
ACAATAGCTAAGCAGCTGTCTCAATATACTAACGACGCACCGGGCCTCTATCTCCTAGAGTTTTACTCTAACTTTCTTAAAATGGGTGAATAATCTAGAGACACTATACAATGTTGTAGGGATTAATGAGTAGAAGTGCAAAGAAAAAAAAAAAAAAAAAAAACAGTTGAAAAAATTAAGGCCTTTATAAATTTTCACTTAAAAATTGAATACACTTATAATTCGCAAGCATATTTTACATATGTTTTGCTAAGTATGTTATTTTTCGTAGTTTGGTTATCTTTTTTTATATTTCCTTTTTTATTATATGTTTGCTTTTTATTTATTATTCTTTTCTCGCTAAAAAAAAAAACAGACCATAGGCATTCGTACGGTGTGTTTTTCAGTCCCTCATTGATTTTAACACTATTGTTCGAACGTACAGTGCAAATGATGTTCATTCCTCCAAAATTCTTGCAGCATCTGGATCTTATAAGATCGTAGTTACAGATCTCTACGTAAAGTTTTCCATAAAGTGTATGACGCATTTGGAACCTCCCCAATACTACGCACTCCAAGCATCATTTGTTTTTTCGGTGCGCAATCTGCGATGTTTTTGCGAATGTGTATTCAAGTTTAGAGTAAAAGTGTTGCGAAAATGATGCATGGTTAATCAATATACATGAGTAGTCGTTCGGTTGCAGCATTATGTTGAAGGTAAAATGAACATAGCCACGGTTAATTTTCCGAACTAAAGCACGATTTTCGAAAAAAAAAATTTACACAATTTGCAAGCGTTGTTCTGGCAGTAGTCTATTCAAGATAATATGGCAAACCAAACTGTAGCGTTGCCAGATCTTAACAATTTACGGCAGTTTAAACACTATCGGATAGTAGAATTAGATAAAGCATTCTGTATTTATTTATTTTTATATTGATCACTATTAACCTTCGCTTTCATGAAGGTCTTTATGGACTTTTACCGTCAATGGAACTCAAATAATCCGAATCAAAAGTCTGTTACTTGGAATCCAATTACAGACAGTGAGTTCAAAGCAATTCTTGGAATTTGGCTAGTAATAGGTACTCCGCAATCGTCACAAGAACAGCTAAGTGAGCTTTGGAAGCAAAATAGCTTGACTCCTTATGGCTAAATTTTTACCCTGGTAGACTTTTAGAGTCCTCTTCTTCCTGAACGACACTTAACCTAAATAAAATCAAACTTGTTTTTATTAATTTTGTCGAAAATTTAAGAAAATCATTCAATTTACTATAACTTGTGCTCATAAGGGGTCACACCCCTTAAAAAACTCACACACACACACACACACACACACTTCAAAAATATTTTACACGATAAGTTGCTAAGAGCACAAATTTGGCTTTGTGTGTGGGTAAGAGTATCTTTAACTCCTTATAATTATTATGATTTCTACAATTTCTAAATTCATAAGTGTATATTCTGTATAGGTATAACTTGTGGATAACGCAAATTTCTCAAGAATCTCTATATTTGCTGCAAAGTCTGATGTCTAAATCTACAAACGAATAAGGCAACTCAAAACGCTTAATACTTATTTTTTCTAAAACGTAAAGTATAAAAAATATTATCCTATCTATTAGAACGAATTTAATGTTTAACTTTTTTCTTCCACTTGTCATTTTTATACCTTTTTACTATGAAAACTTTTAATAATTTTCCTTCTTAGTTTTTTTTTTTTTTGTTGTATTTATTTATTTATTCATTTTTTTTTTTTTTATTTTTTTTTTTATTCGCTACGTTTGCTGCTCGTCAACTCGAATGTCTGTTTCTGTTTCACACACAAATGCTCCCGAACTACCAGTGTTTGTTTTGGGCCTGTCTCTGAATGTGAATGGGAATGTGGGTGCTTTGTGTTGTCAGCAGGATGGTCTGCTCGAGTTACTGTGACAGGAACTGACTCAGTCTAACAGACACACTGAATTTTGCAAAATGTCAGCTCCGCTTTCAAACGCTTAAGGATATGTGTGTGCACCGCTCAGGTTGTTGCTGTGTTCTGTTCTGTTCTGTTCTGTTCTGCTGTGAAAATTACTGGTAATTATGGTATAGAACACGCGCATTTCTAAAGAGGTGTGTGCGTGTGCGTGTACGAGTTTGTGTGAGAGTTTTTTTTTGTTTGTTTGTTTTTTTTATAAAACTTTTCGTGTTTGTAATTGTGTTATACGGTATTTAATGTCAAGTGAAACATTTCTGGCAAGTGACAGTTTCTACTTATTACAGACAACCAAACAAAAATAAAATAACAGAAAAAAAAAAAAAATAATAATAATAATAAGAAAAAAAAAACCAACTTCCATACTGAATCTTTTTTACCCCAACGTGCTAAACTTCAGTTTACATACATGTCGAGTGTTCTCGGTTTTTTTTTTTTTAATATCTTATAACTTTTCTTTTTATCATAAAGTTTGTAATACATTTTTTCATAAAGAGTTACGCACACATTTCATAAACCAGATAGATATTTCAAAAAATAAATACAGGGTGCGCCATATAAACCTTCGATATATCAACATTGAATAACTCTGCCATTTTTTAGTCGTTTTCTAAATCGTCATTTAATACCATTTTATCTGTGAGTCAATACACACCGCTTGCAATATGGAAATACCGTTCCAAGAATGATTTTTACACTCTCTGGCGGAGTCAGTAGACAAAAATGTCGAATTTGTGCAACAAGGAATCCACATGTCATTCACGAAACACCACTGCACTATGAGAAAGTTACTGTTTGCACCTGAGTTTTGTGTTCAAAAAGCATTTTTCTTGAAAGTTGGAGAGACCGCAGACGGCACACGATATCGTTGGTTGTTGGGCGCACTTTGTGTGTCCACAAAAGGATCTGATGAACTTCGATTTTCAACAAGTACACCGTACCGCAGCCACCACGATGTTCTCTGGACTTAACTTTTTCTGTGGGATTTATTTATAAAGCAATGTTTATGCCAGTAATTTTTATACCCGAAGACCATTAACGAATTCAAAGTTAAGATACGAGCCGAAATGGCTGCTGTAACATCCAAAATGCAAGCCAATGTTATGCAGAATACCCAAAAAAGAGCTGCTTTTTGCGTGTCTAATGGAGTCGGTCATTTTATCGACATTGTATTCAAGAACTGATTTTAAATAAATTATAAAGAATAAACTAAATAAAACTTGCCGAAAAATGTCAGTGTGAAGTAACGAATGCTTAGATGCCGCACCCGTTATATGCATATAATGATAAGCTTGTTCTTTATAAACAGCATCTGAGCTTTTTGATTCATTTTTGCGACACAACGTTTTTAATGGCGTCTATCACAAAATTTTTCGATTAGTTTTTTGCCAAACTGGAAATATTTCCAAGCGACAATGTTTCTGGTGTACGTAAAGATTGGTTTCATTCTTTATTGTCACAAATAATGGTCTCAGGAATAGGTAGAAAAAAAAATAACTGTATAGGCAGCTCCATTAGCTCTGAAGGTTGGGCGGTACTCGCGAGGAGTTGCAGAAACAGTCGCTTTTCATTGAAAAGCAAATAGCTTTTACCTCCGCAGACAGATGTTTTAGTTCCATTTTACTCAAAATAGTGCAGTCGGAAGCCATACTTCGGTACGTCAGGAGTTTCAACAGAATCAACATTTGTACTTGAAGCAGTCTTCTTCGAAGCATTTGTCAATCCGCGCATGTCACTTATTACTTCCTCCTCTGGGAAGTATTTCGAACTGTTCGAAAAATATAGTGATAGACGCCATTAAAAACGTTGTGTCGCAAAAATGAATCGAAAAGCTCAGACGCCCGCCCTACTCATTTGCATAGTAATGCAAACAATGTGTATACTTCTGATTCGCCGCATGTGCGGCTCTTCAAAATAAGACCGATTGTTCAAGTACTGAATAATAGTTTTGTTAAAGTACCGTTCTTATCGATGAAAAGATTTGCTCCACCAAGCCTCGACATTATATGAGAAGGTATATTTGAAACAAGCCTCATAAATGAATATATACAATTAATGTGCTAAGCGGCAGTTCCGGTTTTTGTTACGAATTCGAGTTTGATACAGGCAAAGAGCCAGAGCCAGCGCCATGAGCCAGAACTTGGAGCGGCATCCGATTGCCACATGAGATTGGTCAGAGAAGTGCCTGACTGTATATCTAGAACGGAACCTTATACAATCTAAGAATCTAAGAAAGATTTCACTACGATTTGTATAAAAAAAAAGCTCAGACTGGATTAGAAAAGAGCAAAAACGGCATAATATTTTGTAACAAGTAATATATATGTAGCTATTTACTATAAGGTTGGTATGTTTTTGCAAAAATCCGGTGAAACTAATTCGTACAACTTGGTAGAATTAGTTTCACAGATTCATAGTTTCACAGAAATAGATCCAAATAGATTTTGAAATTTTCCATTTTGTTGAACAAAATTTCGTACTGATGCTATATCGTGTAATAATAGCTTGTGAGTTTGGCTTAAATCTAACGCTAACCTCAAGCAGGCAACATCTTGCTGTTATCATGCAAGCAAGGGGCAACAAAACTAGAAAACAAAACCAAAAATACGTGTGTCTATATGTAAGCAAACGTTACTAAACGAATTTGTCTCAATGTTTGCTTAAATGATCGGTTCACTAACCGGCAGTTCAATTTAACAATCCGTAAAAGAGTTGGCTAAATTGTTCAAATGGTGAATGCGTGAATGGCAAAAAAAGAAAAGAAAAAAATAAATAAAAAAAACTCAATATGTGGCAACAATGCAACAAAACAAACACTTTATTTGTGCACATAAAAAGCAAGCAACATAAAAAATGCATAAAAAAACTTTTCGGCTTACGAGGAACATGTTTTTGTGTTGAGCTGTTGGCGGCGGATAGGGATAAGTGAAAAAAAGAAGAAAAGAAGAAAAGCGAAAGCAACTCTGTCACATGGCACCAAATCGACGTAACTTGGAAAAAAACTTAAGCAGCTGTTTGCAAATCAGACAACAGGCAGGCAGGCAGGCAGGCAGGCAGGCAGTCAGACAGGCATCGTTCGTTCATGTGTAGCACTACTACACTATGTGTATGAAAATATGGAAGGAAAATCGCGAAAGGTTTTGGATTTGGCAGTCGAGAAGCGCGCATGGTGCAAGTCAGTTATGCATTCACTTGGCGCTGCGAGTTTTTCAAACTTCTCTTCCAACAAATGTTTTGCAAACACCATGTGGGGTTCATTGTATAAATATTAACTTTAATTTATATTACGCTTTTTTTTTTTTTGAGAATATATTCTGTACCGCAAAACTGCAGAAACGCTGGATCGATAGACATCATATTTCGAGCATGTATTAGTTTTGTCTTAAAGCAGGATTTAAGTTATGTTACATTCCGAAAAATGAACAGTGGCACGTCGTTTCTGGAGAATTACGTACATCTAGTACTTAAATAGTATAATATAAAAAGAATAAGAAAAGAATTTTGATAAAAAAAGAAATTAAATAATAACTACAGTTATGTGACATGCAACATGAGAGATCAGCTGTTCGATTCGATCTGACATACTTGGTGAATGTTGGAATATGTAGGGAATATTGCCTTTACACTTGCATGTAAGAATCAACACATGCTGTACTTTCTCAACATTCTCGAGGAGGGTTGCCATTGGCCATATATTTACATCACTACAAACAGCTGTTATTTAAATAAAGTGAACGTCATTTTGCCATTCACATGTTAACGACAATGAACATTTGCCAGTGGAATGAGGAAATGTTGAGTATATTACGCCCAATCGAAGAGCCTAATTATTACAGAACAATGATGATTGATTTGAATGTCGATTTTATGTAGATTACAATTTATTAAAATTTTTTATACCATTCACAAATAGTGTGAAATGACGGTATTATCAGTTTGTCTGAAAGTTTGTAACGCATTAAAGGCTCGACAGACAAATCGATCTAGCCATGACCGTCTGTCCGTCTGTATGTTGTTGCGCATTTTTTTGGGGACCAATTTTTATGCTATCCAGCTGAAATTTTGCACATATACTTCTTTCTATTGCAGTTTACTAGAGTATCAAGATTGACCTGCTACGCCCATTATTTGGAGTAGCTCCCATACAAACCTACTGCCCACTTCTGACTTTTTGCAAGAAAACTTCTTTATTAAAGTCTATTTTAGGTTGAAATGCAATGTGGTGCCTTTTTATGGTCAGCCGCTTAGGCTACATAGACTAAAGGGCTTGGCCCTCCCACTATTTGGGGTAGCTCCCATACAAACCTATTGTCCACTTTTGACTTTTTGTAAGAAAAACTTTTTTATTAAAGTCAATATTAGGTTTAAATGCGATATGGTGCCTTTTAAGAGACAGCCGTTAAACATACATAGACAATTGGGCCCGCCCACTTTTTGAGGTAGCCCCCATACAAACCCACCGTGCAATTTTGTGTTTTTTATGAACAAATTTTTCATTTAGATCAATATTAGCTTGCAATTTGATTTTGTGGATTTTAATGGACAACCGCTTCATATACATATACAATGGGGCGTGTCCCGCCCACTTCTTGAGGTAATCCCATATAAACCCACAGTTCATTTTTATGCATTTGCATGGAAAACGTCAATATCAACTTGAAATTCGATATGGCGGCATCTTACACATCTTGTAGTGAGCGTGTACCACCCACTTTTTTGGGGTAGCCTCTATTTAAAACCCCACTTTTATGTATTACAATACTATTTAAAGTTTCGTGTGAATGGTATTAGAGCTTTGGTTCTACCGAAGTTAACGTTTTTTCTTGTTTCTTGTTTTTTGTTTGTGTTTGTTTGTTTTAAACCACAACAAATTAAGTATTTCAAAGTGTGTTTGGGTAACGCGTCAAAATGTTTGATTGCTACCAAAATATTTATCAAATGCTAATATAGCGAATAAATAGAACAGAGAGTAACAGAGAGTAAGAGAGTAAGAGAGAGAGAGAGAGAGAGAGAGCGATAGAGCGTAAATAAGTAGTAAGAGTAGAATACAATAACAAGGACAACCCGTAAAACAAATAACTTAATTAGAACAGCTCTATGCATTCATTTTGTACTCCTACCTAAAAATATGATTTAAGGCTGCTCTTTATTAATTTGCAACTCCAAAAAGACGACAACTTTTCGAATTATTTATGCCGAAAGAAAAAAATATACACATATACATAAATATATATATATATATATATATATATATATATATATATATATATATATATATATATATATAAAAGAAGCTTGAGGGAGTGAATGAGTGAATATACTATAAAGGGTAGACAATCAGTAGCAGTTTTCGCGCCTAACGAAATGTTTTATTTCAATTTGGCTTAAATGAAAAGTCAACATTCATAGCAAGGCAAATAAATACAGACCACAAATGATGAAGGCATTAAGCGAAGAAAAGATGCAACAGCCGACTAACAAAATGACAAACGCAGTAAACAGAAAATATTTTGAAAGTAATATAAAAAAAAGGGGGATGAACAAATGAAAACGTCGACAGCAGCGGTATTTGAATACGCTTCACACAGTATTTACCTAGTAGTGTTTCAAACTGAAGTGCTTTGATGTAAAAATAAGTTTATAAAAAGTTTCTAGTAGGCCTATTGCCAAAACATTTAAATGATCATGTAGTCTCTCAACATACCTTGTGCTGTGCTTATTCAACGTATTTCATCTTTACTGTATGGAATATTTAAATCTTTATGAATGTGGTCATTAGCCACAAACCAGGGGGCGTCAACAATAAGTCGTAAGCATTTTGGACTGATATCGTTGAAGAATTTCAATATTTGATTGGCTTGCAGTACCCCATAATTTGATAGCATATGTCCACACAGGCTTTAAAATAGCCTTGTAAAGCCGAACTTTGTTCTCCAAACTAAGCTGCGATTTTCTCCCAAGCAGCCAATACATTTGTTTTTTGTTTTTATGTTGAGTTTCTTTGTCTTGCCTTTAATATGACTTTTCCAAGTTACTCTCCGATTTATATCGAGTGCAAGATAATTTGAGGAGTCACTTTGAGGAATTTGTGTATTATTTAAAAATACTGACGAACAATCTCTTCTTCTCAGAGCAAATGTGATATGTTTCGACTTCTCAGTATTAACCTTTATTTTCCATTTCCTAAGCCATCGCTCTATTTCAACTATTTCATTTTGAATATCTTGAGATACTACTGCCGCAGTGTCTTTAGATGCAATTATAGCTGCATCATCAGCATTAGTGGCTACTTGAACATCACTGACAACAGGAAGATCGGCAGTGCATATTGTGTAAAAGGACAGGTCCCAGAACACTGCCCTGTGGGACACCAGCATGGATACTATATAGTTTCGATGTTTTTCCTTCCATTTGAACATAAAAGTGTCGATTGCTAAGATACGAGTTCAATAAGAGGAAAAATGGAGCAGGAAGCAGTTTTTTTCATTTTATATAACATGCCTGCATGCCAGACTCGGTCAAATGCTTGCTGTATATCAAGAAATACTGCCGCAGAATACAGTTTCTTCTCGAATCCACTTGTAATTATATCCACTATACGATGGCATTGCTCTGGAGTACCATGACCTCTCCTAAACCCAAACTGATGTGCCGGTATTATATTGTATTTATCCCAAATTGGTAACAATCTACTCATAAATAATCTTTCGCATACTTTGGAGAATGTCACCAGCAAGCTAATAGGACGGTAGGACGAGAGAATATTTTCAGGCTTGTTTTTGGTTTTGGAATCATTATCACCTTCGCACATTTCCATTGTAGTAGGAAAGTGATCCAGCCTCAAAATCGCATTGTAAATTAGTGCTAAAAATTGAAAACACAATTTGAGAACGCATTTTCGTAACTCTTCCGTCTATTTTAGCATAGAAAAAAAAAAACGATTAGAAAACCTTCATATGTAAAATTTGTTTATTGTCGCTTACACTTTTTTTTTTTTGCAGTTATGGCTCGATATAAGTCAAGTCACAATACTGCTTTCCCCAGGATCGTTATTTCTTCATTAAATATAAAGATGAATACACTTCCTTGCTGCAATTCAAAGCGTGAGTTTCACAATTATTTTACAGTCTATACACCTCAGATCTATCATTCACAAGAGACGCTTTAGGCTATTTTACTAGATTATAAAGCTGGTCTGTGTGCACAATTTGTAGTTTGTTTCATAAGCCATCATGCCAGATCTTCTCAAAGGCTTTTCTACGTCCAGAAATATAACTATGCAGCATTTTTTAGCTTCTATTGTGGAATGTTTGCGATGATATCCAAACTGGTGATCTAAAATGTAAAGCTTGCACCATAGGATTGACTCCATCCTTTCGTATAACATTTTTTCAAACACCTTAGCTAGCAGGAGTAGGAAGGAGGCCAATTGCTCTGTATGATGCTGGGTTCGATGCATCTTTAGCTGGCAATTATCCCAAGTAATTCCTATTAGCATAATTGCCAGAGCATTGGCAAGTCATAAATTTTAAGCTTTTCGTTATAGAATTAGCTTGTCTGTAAGTCCTTTTCTTATGCTTCATGTTAGCATGTCATATCCGGGTGATTTTTTATTGTAAATTTTATCAAATTGCCTTTTTAGTTCTCTAAAACTAGTTTCCTTAATTTTTTACATCTGAGAATGACAATTAGTCTGTAGAAAGTTGATGTAGTGATTTTTTATATAATGAAAAAATATTTTCAAAGTGATCAGCTAAAAAAGTGGGCTTTTTTAAATTTGGTTCTTGCTCAGGATTCATTTTCATGCTTTAAAGCATTTTGTTGAACTGTTTTGTTTGTTATTGCTCTCCACAGGGTTCAGTTTGTTTCGGAAGTGTGGGTTTAAGTTATTCTTATAGTTTTTGTGATCCGTTGAGACTACTTTAAGGTCCCTCGTTGCCTTATTAAGTTCTCTTTTATTATCTGGTGATCTTGTAGTTTGCCATATTTTGCGGATGAGGATGTCTTTTTTCCAACAACCATTCGTCCAACTGAGGAAGCGTAATATTGACTTTAATTAAATATTGGCGTTGATCTAAAAGGTGCTTCATTAGTTATGTTATTTAAAGAAATTATTGCACTTTCTATAAAGTCTTTTGAATCTAGTGGCACACAGAAAAAAGCCATTCTAATTCGAAGAACAAAGCTCAAGTCAAGTACAAAAGTCATGTTTCACTCGATGTAAGTAAAATATTCTTAAATCAATCACTGAGCAGGGTAAAAAACCAGAGTAAGCGTACAATTTACACTCTCAGCTGCTCTAATTTCTTCGTACCGATAGTACAATGAAATGCAAGGAGTTGTGATTCGGCAAAACCGTGTATCGGATGCCTGTTAGCCGAGGTAGTTAAGACGTGGTTCGGTAGTTGTGCCCTCCACCAAAGCACATTTTTATAAACCGTCTAAGTTCAACAAAAATAAATTAGAATTTGCTAAAAATAGAATAAAAATACAAAACTATACTCAAATCAATTCAATTTTTTCTTAAATCTAACTCAGTTGAGCTTGCGGTGGTTCAATTTAAGAATTTCCGGTTTGAACAAAATTTTCTGATTTTTGTATATCAGTGTATAAATTCATAAATAAATCGACTTTTTCTACCGAACTGCTGAAATATATATCGTATGTATACACTTAATGTGATCTGCGACGTAACTCTCAGCGTGCTACAAACTTTCTAACAAAATTAACATACTTTTCATATACGAAGTATGAAGATTGTAATAGTAAAGTAGCACTAAATAAACAATTCGTTGAATAAAATGTTAATTGCAAGTTACTGTTTATGTTAGACTAAGCCGAAATAAATATACACTTTAAATGTGTTTGGAATTTTTTATTTTTTTAGTTAAATTTTTCCTGTAAATACTTCATGCTGTAAGATAACACAAGCCGGGCGTTCATCAAAAGGTTGATGCAAGTTAAGAGTTCAATTCCATAGCTACTAGTCTGTGGCTGATTAAGGAAGTCACAACTAAAACTCGTTCGAGAACATAAACGAAGCATTAGTTATGTTATGTGAACCACAGAAAGTCATGTTCTGCTTTCAGTTCGACTTACAACTTTCAATGATTTCGCTACAAAATGATGTGTTTTATCAGTGACTGCAAAAATATTTAATCTGTGTTTGGTCTATTTTGTTATGCAAACGTTATGATTGCATCACTTATCTTATGACGATTCGTTATAAAAGTATTTGCAGATAGTAAACACGAAGGAACTACCTTACAACGTATGAAATTCACAGTTTCGGAGACGCGTCGGAGTGGTTTTATGGTTTTATGGTTATTGTTTGTTGTTTGTTATTTGTTATTTGTAAGTTTATAAATAAATATATTCTTGATCAGCTAGACGGATTGTATATGCGGTGGTTTGTTATGGTCAAAATTTGTATAAAAGTACTAACGGTTGTTGTTCAGTTTTAGTAAGTAGTAGCTTCCATGTGGAGCCATAATTGAAGTTTGTATTTTTTATTTGTTTTTTTTTTTCAATTCAACCGAAGCTAGAGTTTTTGCTTGGTTTTAGTTTCTTTAAATATCCTATTTTATAACTCCACGAACTTGCTTACAACAATGAAGGCTGGAGGCGCCGTACTGATAAAAGGATTGCATTGTATATTGTGCGTCTTGGCAACAATCCTCAGTGTTCCTATGTGCTAACTGACATTTACACAGTTTTATCACAAACGTACGAAGAACGATGCATATTTTTCAATCAACATTTTCACTCAGTAGTGACTATCTCCAAAACGTGCTGCTTAAGGGCTTCAATAGCATATTATGAGGGGTGCCAAGTCAGTTTTAAGACATATTACTCATCCATAAAAAGTTTTAAGTGCTTCAAAACTATGTTTGGAAACACTGCGGCTGTATTTCTTCAGCATTTTTTTTTTTTGCCTCAGTCGTTATGTGTCTTATTTGGATGATTGTCAAATAATGCAGAACAAATCTTCTTGATCAAATGTTCGTGTAATAAAGCATGTCTTACTAATCCTCAATGATCTCAATTTCACGGTATAAAATCTTACAATAACAATTTACCCACAGCATCAATTGTTTCTGGCACAAGAAACTTTTTTGAACGAACTTCTCGAAACTCATGCTTGCACGAAGGACTTTCGCAATTATACCAGCGTTTCACAGCGGCAAAGAATGGCGCTTCATGCCCAATAGTAGATGTAAGTTTATTGAGTAACTTTTCCTGCGATAATCCACATCGAAAGCCATAATTAATCATTATAGAAAAATGTTCACGAGTTAATTTTATTTGTTGGCCGCATTGAATTTTTCAAGTCACTGTAAACAACAAAACTAGTGCTCGTACATCAAAACGTTTTGCGTGGGTTTATGCTAAAAAATGTCAAACTTTGCAATGGAAATAGCAGCAGGCACCTATCCGCACTTACGATGGCCAGTGCGTACAATATACAAAGCATGCCGTGAATCTTATATTGGCATTTTCCATAAGTTTTGAAATAATTTGGCGATAACATCAATAGATTTTTATATGTATATAATTCATTGGCTATTTAATCAGAGTTTTAAGTTATTCCATTTTGCAAGTTTAGTTTTAGGTTTTTGCTCACTAGTCGCTGGGTGGCCAGACGGACGTACAGACTGACAGATATGTCTATGTTAGCTTGATTTTGCATGCTGATCAAGAATGTATATATACTTGAATATAAAAACACTGTTTTGGCATGTTATTGGCTGTTACAAACCTATCCACATACATATTATTGCCTTTTAACCTATTTCAGACAGAGAGAGAGGGAGAGAGAGAGAGAGAGCAAGGCAGACAGACGGACTGATCAACATCATGCGCTGCTGATTTTCGTTGAGTGTTATAATTTTTGTAGTAAAATAACATACCATGAGAGTGTATTAATTTTACGTTAATGACGCGAAAATATGCAAGGCAAGCGAGTTGGGCTATCTATACCAGGCGTGCCCAAACACATACCAGCATACCAGCATAATTGCAAAATTCTTTTGTACTACACGGGTGCACGGGTGCACTGATGCACGCAACGGAACGAAGCTTTGCCAGATTTTTCATGTTCTACATGGTTAGGCTTGATCTATACTTGAATATTTTACAAAACCACAACACCAAAATATGTGCTACGTTCACATGTAATGTTAAAATGTTTTCAACAGCTTCTACATTCCAAAGCAACATACATTCTAAAACTAGATTTTTTTTTTCTTATTTTATGAGAACTTGTTGTTATATGGATTTTTCTTTAGTACTCTTAATCCAATATAACACTGCTAGATGCATTTATAAATGCAGACTTGCTCAGCCAACTGCGCATATCAAAAAACGATTAGAATCTTATTGCAGATTAGAGCAAACGATAACGAATAGAATGCTTGGTTGGTTGGTTGGTTGGTTGGTTGGCACAGATTCCATAGCACAGTGGCTTACAGTTCTATTGTACAACTATATAGTCTTTAAGTAAATAAATGGAATTGTTATTAAATTCTTTTTAGATAACTCAAATCAAATATAGAAAAGCACGTACGAGTATGTAACGTAAACATTTTCGCACGCATATTAAAAATTCAATTTGCCTTTTAGGAATTATTTCGTCATGCATCGTTATTACCATAATTATGATGATGATGCTGATGATTATGATGATTATGATGATTATGATGAGAACAAAAGAAAATGAAAAAGAAAAAAACAAATGAAGATATTCGCATATTGAAACTAAACGCCATTCATTCGTAATGGAATAAACTGCGCAAAACGATGCGCGAATTGAGCTGCAAAAAGTTAATTTGTTACTTTATTTGATGATGGCTGGCAACACACGCCGCCATAGCCGCCATTGCTCAAATTGCCGCCATTTTCGTTGTCAGCGTCATAACTGCTCCTCGTTGTTGTTGTTGTTGTATTTACGAGCAGCACTGTAGCAAGCAAAACAGGCAAAAACAACAGCAGCAGAGCTCCCCCGCAGCACAAATACATACATAGAAACACACACACACACACACACACACACACACACACACACACACAGAAGACAGGCAAAGTGAATTGGCGTAAATGTAGCGTTTTGCTTTGCATACTTTTAGGCTAAACACATTCGGCTTGCATTGAACGACGCACAGTGGTGCATTCTGACTGTTTTGTTTGCAAAATCATAACTACTAAAGTAATGTAGAACATTTAGAAAGCATTTAAGAGTAAATTCCCCAAGCAGTTACAAAACAACTATACAGGGTGCTTGAAATGTTGTTAAAATTGAACTATATTTGTATTTTCGGAATTTTATACAGGTTGCAACAGCATAACTTCCTTTTTTCTCAACGCAATAAAACCCATTTTATGTTTCTTATTTTGTATAATTTTTTTTTTATAACGTATGTTTAATGTATAAAGTTCTGTTTTAGACAATTTTTGAAAAACATATCAGGTACTTGATACCCACACCACCCCATTGTCCATTGTCCATAGACTCATGACCCTTACCAGCATATCAGCAATTTTTGCTCGGATGTTGGCCTTAAGGTCTTGTAGTTTCCTTGGGCGGTTGACAAAAAAAAAAAAAAAACGGGCTGGCCACTCTCTTATTCGAGAAGCGCCTCATACTAGTTTTTCTCCGAGAATTGAAGTCGCCTTCGTTCCTGCACAATCTGTGTGTATGTATGTGTATGTATGTATGGGTTCGCAGTTAATCTGATGGGCGGACGGATTCCAGTTCTTCGTCTTATCACACTCTCGGTTTATCTGAACGTAGTGACTCATGTACACAGTTCGAAATTCAATCTGTTGTCTTAAAAGTATCCAATAATAAGCATAACAATAATACGGCAGTGTAGCGTAAAACGCTTTCGCTTCTAAATCGGACACGCACAGAAAGAGAGCGACTCAAAGTGAGCATGTATCGGTGTGCTGTGTCGCTGTGTGTGGTATGCTGTATCTCTATGCTGAGAACAGCTGCTTTCTTGACGTTTTTTGCTGTAGCTTTACAATTTGCTAGCTCGTGTCGGTGTGTCTTGATGTTGAGCTTGGACACTAGTTTTTTTAGAAACTAGTTTTTGTGAATAAAATTTTGCGACTTTGAGACGAAAGCGTTTTCAGCGACATCACTTTTCACTTGGACTTGGAGAATTGCATAAACTACTTGCAAATTATAACATGCACTTTATGTGTAAAGATGGTTAAAGGCTTTAAAGTGCAAAATATTCATATATAAAATTGCAACCTCAAATCTAATAAGCTGCGTTTAATGCAGGTAAAATTTGTTCTTCATCTATCTATATTATAGATAAGTTAATTAATTCACTTCAATATAAAATCATCAATATTTATATTGAAAACAATACCTAAAAATGCTAATACTTTTGAGCTATAACTATACGATTGCAATTCCGTTCGTGATCTCACTTGTCTTAGAGATTAGAGTAATTAGTGGATCTGAAAAAGCAGCCAACATATTGAGAATGTTCGCTTTTTGTCAATTCGTAAATTTTTGCAAGTATTTGTCTAGCAAAATTTTTTGGAATCTACCCAAAATTTTATTTATCGTTGAAGTAAGTTTCTTCTCAGCATACATTTAAGCCAACAGTTCGCCATCTCACCATTCTCGAAAATGTCCGCCAAGTAGTTCCAGCTTTGGTATTTCCGTTTGTATGCTTTGGGAGTTTACTCTCAGTCATAGCACCTTGAAAAAATCGGTTTGTATAATATTTTTTTCTAATTCATTGCTTTTCCTTCCATGTTGTGAACTCCACAGTCATAATAATGGCTCGTAATGGAGGAATTCGATATTCATAGTTTTGCTCTTCATTTGTTAAATTTACCAAATTTTGAAAGTCTTTTTTTTTATGTAAAGGTTGACGAGAAATTTGTAATTTCATTTAAGATTTTATCATTGATCATTGACTATTGATACGAAACAATAACAAAGCAAACACCAAAGCGAAGCGAGAAAACAGTTACGAAACTGCTTTATCGCTTTGATCTCTCGTTAATCTCGCTTTGCACTCACTTTGCTCTAGCTCTCCGTTTCGTTTGCACTTTGACACCTCTTGAGCGAACACATAGGAAAGAGTTTACAAGCAGTGGTTTGCAGCGCGATGTCTTAATCATATTTAAAACAAAACTTTTCAGATTCTTTAGATTCTTTGGCATCTTTGGTTAATTCTCCATTCTATGCCTACTTTAATTATGCTGAATGCTTTTAGAAAATTTTTAATTTTTGCAATGCTTTTTGGCCTTAGGCCCCACTGTGCGATGTTTTGTTCCTGTCGGCTCTTTGCCACTTTGAATATTATGAGCAGGGTATCATTCTGTCGTTCAGGATAATCATATCTTAACCTGTGGTTGTTGTTACTGTTCTTACTGATTATGTTGTTGTTGTTGTTGTTTTTGTTGCTGTTGTAGTTGTTGGCCCAAGGGTGCTTTATTACAATTTAACTTTTCTTTTATTGCAATATTTTACTTTTCCGTTTTGTTCTCGGCTTCCTTTCTGTTGTTGTTGTTGTTATTTTATGTTGCCATTGCTATTGCCTTTGCTCTTGTTTTCTTGCCTTGCCTGCAGCAATTCCTTTGTAAGGATATGCTTCGCGCTTTCTGCCACTTGGAGGCGCGGCGATGCTTCGCCTGCTTCACTGCCAGCATGGCAGTATGGCAGCTTGGCATTTTGCTTTCTTTTGGTTTTGCGCATAAACACGAGGACATGATTACCACAGAAATAGCTTTTGCGCTTCGGCAAACGGTGTACAACGGCGTAAAGCGTTATCGACGACGACCTTATGGACCTAAGCGCCAGAGTTGATTCAAATTGAGTCGACAATACACTACACCCAGCCATCTGTTTTAGCTATTAGTAGGGATGTTCAAGATTTTCACATACTTAGCTCAGCAGTTGTTTGTTTCATTTGACTGCGAGTGCTGCGGTTGCCTTTTTATTTTTTTTTGTCGTATCTTTTTTTGTATCTTTTTTTTTTTTTGCATATACCGAAATACATACATTTATTTTTATGCTATCCATTTTTTTCTATCTTCGATAGGTTCTTTTTTGTTTTTTTTTTTTCGGCAGCTTGTGAAGTGAAACAATGCTTCGCATTAGATTACAAGGGTAACACTCAAAGTTATTTTCATAATTACAAACATAAGCTGCAAAAACGCTGCATATGTATTTGTTTCACTACGACATACACAATGTCTATTTGAACTATAATTGTGTGTGGAGGCTATATCTTCTACGTTGAAATCACCATTCTTGGAAATGTGAAACCATTCCCTACATCACATGGTGCATTTGTCCCTATAAACTTGCGCAAATGCTGCTAAGTCAACACTAAATTTGACAAATACAAACACAATTTCTAAAACTCAAGGCGATATAAACTGTATATTATTGGGAAATATCTAAGCTCTCCCAAATCAGCTCTGAATAAATTTGTATTAAGATATGTCCGTCCGTCCGTCCGTCAGTTCTCTGACTAGAAAGGCCCAATGGAAATGTCCAATTACTAAACAAATTTAGTTACTCTATTTTGTACAGTCTCTGCATTCATACAAAATTAGAAAGGCACGAACGAACAGACTTGGTGCGTCCAGGGTCATGTAGGTGTCATGATAGTATCTAGCCAACTAACAGCATTTTGGATTCCATATACAATTAGTCTACGTGAGCGAACTAGTAAAAAATATACAGTACTAGTCTTACTTATGTGACACTACAATCGTTTATCGGTCATATTCGCACGTAAACGCATCTATCTGCATAGTTTAGTGCACTCTTTCCAGCTGTTGTTTATAACAAGTTGCAAGGGGCTTCCATGACTCATATTCGGTACCCAGCTTGCACGTTGTCCATCAATTAAATTCAATTTGTGCTAATGCCCAGTGTCAATCACATCACATAGCTCAGACAGCTCATGGTTCATACGGTTTCAAAACTCGTCGATAACTCTAATAGGTCCAAAAATCATAGGAAGAATCTTTTTTGCGAAGGCTACCAAAGGCGCTATACCGCTATGTCCGATGTTGTTAGCGTGCACGTTTCTGCGGAGGACCGGAACTATAAGCGTGTTATTGATTTTTTACCTTCGTACTTCGAGTGAGGGCTCTACTTCTGATTTGCCTGTACTTCATGCTGTGCTTGTTCACTGCTATGCTCGTAAGACGTAACTCTTTCTCAATCTTCGAGAATGCCCTAATTTGGAACATACTTTTTTCATGCTGATGATGTCAATGTCATTAGCATACGCGAGTAGCAACACTTCCTCATGGAAGATTGTTCAGTTTTTTTTTTAATTACTGAGTCGACCCAGTCTACAGGAAAGCCATCATCAATTGGTGTTACTAGAAACACTTCTCCATTGTCGGCAGTACTCGCTTCATCGTCTCCAAGTAGCTTAGAGAAGTATCTTTACCGTAGTCTCAGTGACTCCTATGCACATGTAACCAACGTTCCATTTTTATGCTTGCTTTGGTAGTCATTGTTCAGAATTCTTTCCGGTTTATGCCAATAGTTGTGTCGATTGTTCAGAATTGAACTGCTATTATCTTCATTGATGGTGTTAATAGTCGTTTTATGCTAAACTTTCTTTAATATACTCGACAATTTATGTATTCATTAGTTTAAGCTTTTGCCTGCTGTGCTATGTCAGTGCTGGCATTGTCATCTCATTATCTTTGATAGCTCAACAATGACTTCTAACAAAGCAAACGTTTTAATGCAAAATGGCATTAAGACATTTCAAAACTTTCAAAGCCACTTAATTGAAATAAATAAAATAAAAACGTTGCGATTTATGTGCAGAAGCGAGAATGCACAGATTGTTTTCACAGCAAGATACTCAAGCAATTTCGCTTGTGTATGCAATTCGCATTCGTGATTCAAAGTTGCCACAAGAGCTGAAATCGTAAAAAAAAAACCAACACCGAAGCCAAGAAAATGCTTGACATGTCTTTGCATTTTCAATTTTAATGGTTACGAAGTGGTTTACTGAATTCCATTGCACAAGTTCAGATCGTCGAAAAGACACTATTCATGGAATGATATTGGACGAGCGGAGAGTGAAAGTTTGTGAGGTGGTTTAGGCTGTAAGAAGCTCAACTGAGCGGTTATATAACATTTAAGATGCATACTAGTACATAAAAAAGCTATTCGCACACACACACACAACAGTGTGACCACTACAAAGAAGAGTTTGGCGATGTTCAACGGCAATCCGAATGAGTTTTTAAAAGATTCTAGGTGCCAAAGTACGGTCAAAGCAGTGGACTTCTCGGGCTGAACGTACATTAAAGAAGGCCAGAAGTGGATCTGTCGGCCAACAAGGGCATGACAGTGCCTTTTTGGAATGCACATGGTGTCATTCGCATTGAATACCTTGAAAAATGTAAAACGTTCACCTGCAAATATTATTCAGATATGTTGGACAGATTGGCATTGCATTGCTCTGCCGCAAAAACGTACGCGTTTGGCGAAGAAAAAAGGCGTTTCTAGCAAGGCAATACACGGGTGTAAGCATGTGCAGTCATGGACTACAAACTGCTACCCCATCCAGTATATTCTCCCTGCGACAATTTCCTGTTTCCAAAACTAAAGAAATAGCATGACGGTAAGAGTTTTGAGTTGTATAAAGAGGTCATCACTGAAACAAACACTTATTTTGAGAACCTTGAAAAATCCTATTATTTAGATGGTCTAAAAAATTGGAAGAAACGCAAGAGTTACTAAAGGTTTCTATTTATATATCTGGCTTAACATTGAAAAAACAAATATTTTTAGTTGTGAAAATGGTTTTTATGGTTTTTCAAAATATTCTCCGTGATGTTCAATAGACTTTGTGTACTAATTTTCGAAACACTTTTTCTACTCTTCTACTAAAAATGAACGCATCAACCGTTACTTTTGCCGTAGAAAATCGATGTCTACATAATTTCGGTTTTATGTTCGGAAACAAAATGACTTCCATTGATCGTATGGCGGCTGAATTATCATTTCGATGTTTTAAGTGCTGAAAAAGACGCAATGTGTGAGAGCTCGTATTGTCATGATTCAGAATAGTTATACTTCGGCGGCAAACAAATAATTGCACACCATACGGAATTGACCGTCTTTGGTTGTTCAAATGCTACTGTACCCACATGCACCATTTCAGCTGAAAAAACAGGCAACCATTAGCCTCGAAATGCTTATTTTGTTGGATGTGGCTTCTTTTGGAACACGCAAAAAGTGGATTTTTTTCTTTTCGAGCGCATACACAAAGATACATAATTCGTCGCCTGTGCAGATGCTATACATAGCGTTTGATGCACCGCGGTCGTATTGTTTCAACATTTAAATTTTTCCATTTTTCCATTTTTTGACCGAGATCAATTTTTCAAGCCGCATTAAACTATTCAAATATTGCTCGTACATAAAAACGTTCTGCGTACATTTATGCTAAGAAATGTCAAAATTTCGAATAAAAACGTCAGCTGCCACCTAACAACACTTAGTGTTGCCGATGCCAGGTATAAAATTGTGTACAAAATTAACTTAGGAGTATTTCAAAAACTTTAAGGATTACCCCAGAAGTTAAAGTCGAATATTTTTGTATCTAATTTTTTGTTGTTTTTGTTTTTTTTTTTTGTTTTTGTTGAACACATCTCTTGTTTGTTGTGCGCATTGTATCGCACGAATTTTTCTTTACTACTCGGTACTACTACTACTACTACTACTTTTTTTGTTTTTTATTTTTTGTTTTTTATCCGCTTCTATTTTCTTTGCTTGCGCTTGACTTCATGCATATTTCAAATTCCCTTAAAGGCATTTTAGTGTATATGTAATATGCTGAGTGTGTGTGTATGTGTGTGTGTGTGTGTGTATGTGTGTGTGTATGCATATGTGTAGCGGGTGTGGCGTGTAACCAACTGAATTGAGCCAAACTCAACTCAACTGAAACATCCTGCGGCAATTGAGTACTGTCTGCTTCTTTACTTTCTTTATTTTGCTTTTTTCCATCCTTGCTTGTTTCTTTGCCCGCATGTAGAGCGCCCGTCCGCTCGCCTGGCATCATTGCCACGCAGCTGCGGTTGTTTACGCTCCTTGATGCGCTCACGTCCTTATAAGTACATATGTATCTACAAGTTGTATGTTTATTTGTATATGTGTATATGTAGGTGTATATACATATAATGTATATATGAATGCGTGCATGTGCGTGTGAAGTGCTTCGCACATACACACACATACAAACACACACATACACACACGCACACACACACACACACACACACACGCACACATCATTTTGTTCTCTGCATTCGCTTCAACTACTGCTTCAGCTGCTGCTGCTGCTGCTGCTGCTGCTGCATCCGTTTCCGTTTCATTCCCACTCCATCCCCAACTGCTGTGCGTGCTTCCTTTGACGTTGACCACTGACCAAGTCAATATGGCTTACTCTTCTCTACTGCAATTTCACACTCCAACTGCGCCAACAGACGTAGTACTTAAATGATTTTATTGTTAATTTTTTAAAAGCTTATTTATGCTCTTTTGTTAGCATGTACTTGTACTCGTATGGTACGTACGGGTGGTACTCCATATACAACAATGTTTAACTGCAGGTATTAAAACTTTTGTAAGATATTCTCAAAAAAAAAAAAAAAACAAAAAACAAAAACGAAAAAACTTTCTGAGCCACATACGAGTATGAAGTATGTAAGATATGCAAAGAATTTTGTTTTTCTGTGTGAAACTTTGAGTTAGTGCATTATTAATGTATATATTTAGCTTTGGATCAGTTGTTTGAAAACGAAGTTATTTGAGAGATTCTAATTTTGTCACTTAAACTTTCGCAGTCTTAGTCTAGAAATTAAGCTGCTGCATTTAAATGTTGATGTTCTCTCGAAAATTGAGGTTTTATTGTGCAAAAATGTTTACAAACAGATTATTCAAAGTATTGTCCATTGCTAGCCACTACTATTTCCCGTCTTACTGGTAGCACATTTATGCTGCATCGGGAGAACGAATTACAACTCTAGATATAATCCAGTAATCAACCCAATTTGGTTTGTCAGGCCAAAACTATTCGATTGGAAGAAGTGGCAATGGGAAGGAGTAATATCTGGCGTATACAGCGGTGGGCGTAGAACTTTCCTTTTGAGAATTTTCAACTTGATTTTGAATGGTTTGCAGAATTCAAGTGCTGAAAAATTACTTTTTTCATCCATACTCTGCTCCAGCGATCCACCGTGTTGATTTTATTGGGTTTAATTAGCTTATAAGTAGTTTACTACTCCCAGCTGAGCCCACCAAACACAGAGCATAAGCTTGGATGCATAGATATATGGCATTGTCGTTAATGTTGTTGCTTAAACCATGTTTTTTTGGCGTTTGGAATTATCGTAGCAGATCCTCTTTTCATCACCAGTTACAAACAATCGATGCAAAATTAACTTCCTTTTCTGCCATTTAAGCAGCTGCTCACAAGTAAAAATAAAACACCTTTCCACGTCTCTTGATTTTAATTCATACGGGAAATCACTTCCCTGCTTTTGTTTCATTCGCATTGCTTTGAGACGTTTGCCGACTATTGACAAATTGTTGAAGCGTTTGACATGAATCTTCATCATGCAATGACTCCAATTCTTCATTTACGAACTATTTTCGGTTGCTTCTCTCCTTTGTCTCAAAATTATCAATTTTAAATGCAGCACACCACTCAACAAATGATATGCTAAACAGTGAGAGAGCAGCTCTCCAAAATTGCGAATACGGTAAGTGAATATGGTAATGTGATACGAAGCTAAACTGGCTAAGTACCGCTGCCCAATGTTGGTATATGGCCGGTTTCAAAAAAAAAGGATAGTGTGGGCACAGTTATAGTTAGCTCACACTGCCGACTGCAAGACGCCACAAACAAATAAACACTCGAATGCCGTAAGAATCTCAACATTCTGGCTAACTCAAATAGCGATCGCCTTATATTACGGAAACATTCCCCATGAAAACTCATAAACTTTCTTATGCAAATCAAGGACCTTGAGGGTCACAAAGAATGCACAATAGACCAACC
This sequence comes from Leucophenga montana, assembly GCA_035044765.1. Lineage (NCBI taxonomy): Eukaryota > Metazoa > Arthropoda > Insecta > Diptera > Drosophilidae > Leucophenga > Leucophenga montana. The sequence goes on along the minus strand of JAWNNQ010001110.1, from coordinate 29,433 downwards.
TCTGGTCGCACTGAGTGGGCGTATTAGTGTGTATCTGAATTCTCTTTATCTTATTATTTTTCTTATTAAGAGAGCAGCTAACTTGCCATACCTCATTAGTATTTACATTATGCATATTCATTACCGTTACTCATTAGGCATGAGTGCTCTCGTCGAGGCTTGGTTTTGTGTTTTTATCTCTTTCTGCTACATTGTATTTTTATACAAAAGCAAAAACAAAAAATTATTTAGAACACTGAAAATTGTATCTCAAACCTAAGAAAGAATATATAATATTGATACTTATGCTTTACAACCGTTTTCTATAATTTTCTTAGTATTAAATAGAGTGTTTTGAAGAAAAAAATTTAGTTAAGGCTTGGTCAGACGGTCTTATATTTACATGTCAGATTGCTAGGCTAGTCGTGTGTGTGACCATGAAAACATGTTTGTCATCAGCAATGTCGGGCAACACTCTTGGAAATAGTTCCGTTTCTATTTTGTGTTATTTTTTGTTAACAGTGTTGTGAATTATTACGAAAAAGTAGTAATCAGTGTTGTTAAACACGCAACGTATAAGTCAGCTGTTTTACTTCTTTTTCTACATTTGGTGGTTGCAGCAACCATTTCCGTCACCAATTGCTACGTGCACGACTTTTTCGCATTTTCTTTTTTTGTTCTTTTTTTTTTTTGTTTTGCTGCATTGATTGCTAATGTTTCTCGAATTTTCTCGGCTCTATCCATTTTAGTGTTGTAAATGCGATTCTGCTGCCAAATTTCTTGCACACTCGTTTGGCCATATTGTAAAAAAAAAAAACAATTTACTCACAATAGGAACTATTATCATTTGAACAGGTGAATTGCTAACAACATGAGGACCAGCTGAGAACCATATTTTTCAAGAAAACACTTTTTTTTCCAAAGCCAAATACCCTTCTAGCTCGTTACACTTAGAAATTGTTCCGACGCGTTCCGTAATGCTCTCTGCATACTAATATTTCTCGTGGTTCTCAAAAGTGTGTTTGTTACAGCAATATACCGAGTTTAGATGATTCATAAGAAAGTGTAAATCTAGCGTCAATTTGTTGATTTAATTTTGAAAGCAGCGTCAACCGATTGATTTCGCTGATTACACGATTGACGTAAATGAATACATTTTGGTTCACACTAACAAAATTTTTATTGATCCAAATTTTATAAAAACCACCAATCATAAACGCCACCTATTTATGCTTTTGGCATAAGCTTGCGACAATCGAGTTGACCAAGTTAGTTGATGTTTATGTCAACCATATACGTTAGATGCGGACAGGTGCCTAAGCTAAATTGTAAATTTGACACCGGAATTTCGGGAGATGATTCGGTCTGGAAATCGTTGCTGCATTAAATCGTTTGTTATATGCACAGTGTGTCAGCTGGTGCCGTTCTGCTGAAACCATATGTTGTCCAGATCCATACCGTAGAGTTGCGACTACAAAAACTTCGTTATAATGTGCCTGTAAAGTATGACATTCACAGTCACCTCATTTTCAGAGAAGTAAGGTCCAATCATGCCTCCTAATTAAAATCCGCACCAGTTAGTTACTCGTTGTGGATGCATTTGTTTCCCATGGACCAGGTTTTTCAGGATTTTCTCCAACCCAATTTCGACAATTTTGTTTGGTGACAAACCCATTCAGAAGAAAATGCGCCTCAACGGTGTAGACGCACGAATAAATTAAGCATAAGTAATGCTTATGTCTACCTCATGTCGCAGATACGCAAGCATTCAGCCTTGCACGATTGCATTCTGTTTATGAAATGAATGTCTTTGTGCTTGACTCTAATTGGCACTATTTGGTGACATGCAACTTGACTTTCACTTTTTGGTACGCAGTTTTAACTTCTCTTCTCTTCTCTTCTCTTCTCTTCTCTTTTCTATTTTATTTCTTTTTATATTTTGTGTACATACGCAGCTGTCCATTTTGGTGCTCGAGTTGTCAATCACTGGTTGGCGCAATTAAGCCATTGTTTGAATAAAGTAATTTAGACGATTGACATCAAAGTGTCTAATTTGGTTGTTATAAATGTACGACAATGTAAGGATCAAACAAATTGACTTCAAAATATTGTTCGTTTAAACGATTGGCGTCGGTTAATGCTCGACAAGTGTCAAATTTTGATTGACTAAAAAATCGTCTAAACTCGGTAATGTACTATTAATAAGTATTTTAGCATTTCTACGCTGTCATTTCTATCGGTTTTGAAATCTTAATAGACGCAGTGGGTCAAATATGATGAAAATGATGTGTTAAATTTTTTGTAAACATACAACTCTGTGGTCAATTTACGATAGAAAAACTGCTGTCAGCTGTTTACACTCCAATTCATATAAAATATGTTCCATTTGTTTACATGCATCTGATGAATCTTTAATCTCCACATTGTCTACTGTAAGATCATGACTAGTATTTCTGGTACGGTAACTCCATTTGGACGTGCTGCACGTTTGTTTCAGATGTTTGCGTATGGGTTACTTCTTATAGATGGGTTTATTTTATGCACTTAGTCTGGAGAGAAGATAGATTGTGTGGACATTTATAAGTCGGTCCGACTGACATGGCTATATTGACGATACTATGGATGCTGATCTATATATATATATATATATATATATATGTATGTTATGTGTTCCATCATGCCTTCTTTTGGCTCTCACTTATATTTGCACAACATAAATATAGTCTTTCACTGTATGAGTACAGGGATTTAATTGGATTCAGCGAAAGTTTTCGCACCTTAAGCTACAACTCATATTCTATGCTTTTTATATGTGCAATGTACGATATTTAAGCTTCGCTGCAACCGACGATTAACATATTTCCACTTCTATATTATTTAATTTCTTTGTGCAACTTGTTTAATGTGCTCTTCACTTATGCACTGAAGACTGCTGCTTATTCATTTCCACATAGCTTCCGTCTCTGTTTTTTGCACGCTGTATCTCGATCTTTCTACATTTTGTCCTAAATAACTTGAGCTAAAAGTTTAAATCGCTGCTGCTGCTGCTGCCAACAAAGATACTAAAATGCGATAGAAGTGGCAAAAGTGGAACGAGAAAGAAAAAAAATATCTTAAGCGATATAAGCTTATTAAATTCCATACGGATTTCTACAAGTGTGTGAGTATTTGTATCTGTATGTGTGTGTGTGTGTGTATTTGTGTCTGTGTATGTGTATGCGTAAGTGTGTGTGCGTATGTGTACAATTCTTTATGCACGAGGTTTGCTCAAGAACAGTGAATATTAACTATAATTAAATCAGTTTAAATAATGAGCTAAGCTCTTTGACTGCCAAGTGTAGACAAACAGTTTCAAATGTGATAAGTTAGCAAAATGTTTATCCAAAAACTAATAATGAAAATACAATATACTTCACTACTTGCTTTCTCTTGGCTATGATGTGGAGCCGTATGATATGAGGCATCTGACTAGTGTCAACACAAGAATATTTAATGGAAACGCACGTTGAGATTGTCAAATCATTTAGCTTGACTGAAGGACAATTACTTCTTCTGAGTGTAAAATTTATGTGAGAAGATTTCTCGGTATTGATAATTTAGAATACTTAAAGCATTGCTAGTCTTGCTTGAGATTGCCCAGAAAGCCGTGTCATCTGTGTATGTCGAGCCAGTTAGTGCTTGGTCGAAGATGATTGGCATGTCTGCTGTAAATATGGTGTGCAAAATGACACCCAGCAGACTAGGTTGTGGAACTCAAACTCTCTTAGATGGATGCTTAGATGGAACGTAATCTCAGCACATCTCACACGGAAGTTTCTAACTGCTAGTTAGGCTATTGTGAGTAGGTAGTATGGTGTAGGCAACAACAACAACAACAACTTGCAGAATAGGTCACCGTGCCAGACTCGACTGTCGAATAACTGTTTGACGTCTAGCTGTACAGCAGCAAAATACTATTTTTCCTCGAAGCTCTTCAATATTCTCTCCGGCAACCGATGACCTTGTTCTGGAGTCACTTCCGTTTCGCTCCAGTGCCTTCGGTTTCACAGAAGTTAACTTTTTTCCTCTTGCTTTTCAAGCTGATGTTTTTTTTTTGTTTCAAGTTGATCTTTTTTTTCAAGTATCTGCGCACTCAGCCCGCAAATTTTACTGTCAATTTGCAATAGTTTTCCATTGGTTTTTTATTTCACATTGACGTATTTACATGTGTTCCACATATGAACCATCTAAATCAATCAATTGTTGGGATATGATGAAGACATAGATATATTTATAATAATTTAATCAAGTTTTAATTCATTTTACGAACAAACCTCTTATGTGTAAGTACAGAAATTCGAAGCTACTACTGAGCAAAAAACAAACAAACCGACTTTACTAAGTTGCCGAGTACAATGCATACAAACATATGTCAATGTCTGTATGTACGAGTATTTTTTAAACATATATATATATATATATATATATATATATATATATATATATATATATATATATATATATATATATATATATATATATATATATATATATATATATATATATATATATATATATATATATATATATATATATATATATATATATATATATATATATATATATATATATATATATTATATATATATATATATATATCTCTACCATACAAGTATGTATATATGTGATGTGTGCGTTGCGTTTGAAACTATAAGCTTTGTATTATGAGTTCCTTTAAGTAGTTGAAGCATACAAACACATACATACATACTACACTAAACTATACTAACATAAAAAGGAAAGGATAATTCGATGGTGAAAATGTACGAGGATAATTCAGCTTAATTTCATTAATGCCGACTTTAATTACATTAATGGATTTTATTTAATAATATTTATTTTTTGGTTTTCATAAATATTATATAAAGTGCTTACATATTATATTGCATTTTATGGGCGAATAGTATTTTATGTATTCTATGTGTGTCTATATGGCAATCACATAGATATGACATTCACATTTGTTTTCTGTGAATGTATCTATGTGACTTACCAACTCAGTTCGTGTGTTTGTACATACATACATGTCTTTATATATGCATATATATATATATATATATATATATATATATATATATATATATATATATATATATATATATATATATATATATATATATATATATATATATATATATATATATATATATATATATATATATATATATATATATATATATATATATATATATATATATATATATATATATATATATATATATATATATATATATATATATATATATATATGGATATATATGTATGTATGTATGTAAATTGGCAAATTTTGTAGTGTTGACAAAGTCGTTGACACAAATGCAACGCCAACGTCAACCATTTCCACAATGGCTTATATGGCACTGGGCGCCATATAAGCCAAACTGACACAATCTGACTTAAGAACTTTTGTAAAGTGCGAATGTTATTTAGAATAGGCACAGAAAGTCGTTAGTATGTTGTAGAGAGCAAAATGTTTTCACATATGTCGCAGTCGTTCCTTGGTTGTAGGACCTTGTGACCTTATGGTCTTTGTGGTACGTTTGTATGCGAATAATGCTGTGATAATTTGTTCAAAGATAAAACCAAGCATCATAAGATTGAATGCGTAGCATTATGTAATGCGTTGACTTTCAGCTGTTCTCAAACTACTTAGTTGCTGTTGTATTAAAATTCGTTGTATGAAATTCGTATATATGTTTTTCCATTTTAAAAATATAAACATTTAGTAATTATAATTAGTTTATTTAAACACCATGTGTTTCTAATTATTTTTACGTATTTTTCTTTATCTAAACACTTTTCTCCAATACGTCCCACTGTTGGAAAGCATTGAAGATTTGTTCAATCAAGTATTAAGTGTAGACCAGTGTTGCCCAGGCCATATATGCTCTTTATGCACATTTTGTTTTGCAATGTAGTATAAATGTGCGTATTATTGTGCACACACATTAAGCTCTTTGCATTAACAGTGTAAGTTATATAAACAATTGCAACGTTCTTTGTTACCTTTATTCCTATAGCAAAGTGCAAAACAACAAAAGAGTCGCACTCTTATTTGTTGTCTTTGTACAGCATATACACACACGCAGCTCGCTGCATAAACCAGCCAAAATTCAACAAACAATTTCCTTTTTCTTCGTTTTGTTTCTGCGTATACCGAATATGAAAGAAATACAAATTTTATATGTATTTATGTATACAATATAATTTGACTCCTGTGGGCAAGCTTCAATTTTGGCATATATGTAACGGGTGTTTTTTTTTTAGACGTGTGGTTTTCCAGAAGAAATGAAACGCATATAATTTAATGTTGTGGCCAAGAATTTAGCTTTATTATAAAGACAAGGGTTTGCCATTATGTTTTAAAAATAATTTCGGGCAAGTGGGTGCCGAATAAATTCCAGCCGAGAGGCCCAATTTTCGACCACTTGTTGCAGCAATTGGGGCCGTACGTCAGTAATAACGCGCCGAATATTCTCTTCCCAGGCGTCAATCGTATCGGGCTTATCTGCGTAGACAAGCGACTTCACATAGCCCCACAAAAAATAGTCCAGCGGGGTTAAATCGCACGATCTTGGAGGCCACGCCACAGGCCCACGACGCGAGATAATGCGCTCACCAAAAGTTTCCTTCAATAAATTGATTGTTTCGTTGGCTGTATGGCATGTAGCGCCGTCTTGTTGGAACCAAATGATGGTCGTTCACATCAACATTTTCCAATTCAGGCACGAAAAAGTCATTAATCATGGCTCTATATGGCGTTCCCCATTGACTGTAACATGATTCCCTCTGCCCATAGAGCACACCAAACAGTGACTTTTTGAGGATGTAACGGCGTCTCAACAAATGGCTTGTGGATTATCATTACTTCAAATGCGACAATTTTGTTTATTAACTTACCCATACAACAAAAAGTGAGCTTCATCGCTGAACAAAATTTTATTGTGAAAATCGGGATCGGTGGCCATCTCATTTTGGGCTCATTCACCGAACGTGCGACACGCTTTATGGTCGCACAGCTTCAATTCTTGCACGAGTTGGATTTTTTAAGCCCGCAAACCAAGATCCTTCCGCAAAATCTTCCATATGGTGGATGGGCACAGCTCCAATTGTTGCGCGCGATGGCGGATGGACTCATTCGGGTCTACTTCGATACTCTGCTCCGCAACAGCAATAGCGTCTTCGGTGCGCACTGTACGGCGTCTCTGAGGATGCGCATTATCCACTAGAGTAAACGTGGTGCGAAACCGATCCATGGTTGCTCTCGAAATACCGACTCTTCTCTCGCGCGAACCGAACCATTACTTTGATAATAAATTTGCACGATTTGCAAACGTTGTTCCGGAGTAAGTCTATTCAATATGAAATGGCAAACCAAACCGAACATAAATCAAGTGACAGCTGCCAAAAAAACAGCTGCCGAAAACAGTGTTGCCAAATTGAAAATCAGACGTCTAAAAAAAAACACCCAGTATATTACCTATTTTGTTTAATGCATCCATCTAAATGGTCTCACTCTGTCCATAGTTATTGGTTGACTACACATATGTACGTCTTTCTTTGGCACGCCCTGTAGCCTAAACTGCTTGATAGATTTTAATGTATGAGTTTCCATTAGATTCATCTTAATTGTGGCAGCTATATAGGATGTATATTATTTAATTAATAAAGCGATTTAGCCAAAATGCTTTAGACAGCGTTCAATGAAAGTATGCTACAAAATGTATGCATAAAAATAAAATCGTAGCATAGTTTTAGTTTGTGTCACTATGCCAAGACAAAAACTTATGTGCGTTTCTACAAACGATACCATCCCCCACGTGTACATTACACAGGACCATGAAAAAAAAAAATCTTGAGATTGATAAACTAAAACCCTAAAACACATAACGTTAAAATCTTTAACGTCAAAACTCATAAATCTCAAGTGCCAATAAACTACAAATTGAAAACCAAATACTCTGACATCTTTTTTCAATATCTTTTAAATCCTTATAGAATCTTTCACCCTGCTCTTCACTAAACTCGCCAAAAATCTTCAGGAAAGTACTCAATATGAGAATGAAGAAAGTGCCCTGCATGTCAACACACAGCAAAATTCTCAGACTAATGTCCTATATGCATTTTAGTGTTACAGAGCTATGCAGTTATACGTATACAAGTTTAAAGGTGATGTAGTTATAGAGATGAGAGAGAGAGATGTGCCATGGAGTTTGAACTGGCCACCTCAAAGTATTTTTTGCTCGCATTTAAGAGTTATAGGGTTATGTGGTTGTGGGTTCATATTGAGATTTTGGATTACTGGGGATATAGGTTGTAGAGGTTATAGGATTATGAGAATTCATGGTTATGGAGCTTATGGATTTTGTTGTACGGTTATATGGCTTAACGGTTGTTTTCTCACTCGTTTTCTTTTTGGTGGTCCTATGTTATTATACATACATAATTATACTTAAATGTGTACTAAAACATACATAAAGGTTTACTAGAATGAGAAAACCAGAAACCAAAGAAACCATTTTTACGATTTCAGATGTAAGTGCTAATTAAAAAGATAAACTCTGTCTATATGAAGGCATACTTCTCAAAGATTATAAAAGAAAGAGTCATTGGTAAAGTTAAACTTAGATATTTTCCGCTTGAATATATAAAATGAATGTGCAAATTAACAAAAAAAAAAAAGGAAAAAGAAAAAAAAATAGATTTGGCACCTTAAGAACCAGTTTTTATATCAATACTGCCAAAATATTCCATATAGGTTTATGCAAATCTGCGAACTATTGAAAATACTTCCCGTAGTGTAAATAGTTGTATAAAAGTCGAATATTACCAAGAGTACAGAGTATCTTGTAGTCGGACAAAGTCAACGTTCTTGCTTGTTTAATTATAGATATACAATTTTTTTTCCTTTTTTTCGCTGAATCCGAACACAGAGTTCTGCAATTTACTATGAAAAAAAAATGCTACAATAAGTTTCTAATTGAGAAGAATATATTTGCCACTGCAACAACTTTTGGGGTGCAAGTTTAGCAAAAAAAAAAAAAAATAAAAAAATAACTAAAATGAACAAAAAAAAAAAAATAGAAAAATCTTACAAAAGTCAAAAGCAGTTCCACATATAGGTAGTTAGCAGCAAAGCATATATTTATTCTAAATTTATACTTTATATTTAACTAGGTGCACTAATGTCAACTCAAATTTAGACACACACCGCATATGTACCGCAGACACATATACAGTGATCAAAAAAAGTATTCGACAAGCGCACACTTCTTAACGTTTCGCTTTATAGCTTTTGAAATAATGAAACGTATGAAGTTGATCAAGAAAAAGAAAGTCAAACCAATGATTTTTAGTTTTAAATTCTATTTAAATAAAGCTAATTTATTAAGCCGTTTAAAAGCTATATAAGTTTGTTTTAAATAACTCACAATTGTAGAGCAAAAAAAGTAAGCGACAACCCTATAAATATCTTGCCAGATCCAATTATTTTGACAACATAACGGTTGTTTTTAAAGCATATAATCGCAAACTTTCGACAAAATCTGAAAAAAAAACAATTTTACCATGCGAATTTGCCAGCATAATAGAATCTTCTCTCTCTCTCTCTCTCTCTCTCTCTCTCTCTCTCTCTGAGCTATACTTTAGAATAAAGCAGGGTACTGCATATTCAGTGCTATGTGCCATACAAACTGGTATCCTCCAAAATAGTATTCTTGGGCTGCTACTTTATCGTTTATACACACAAGATACCCCATACGGGGATGGAACAACAATTGCCACTTTTGCTGATTACACTGCAATACTTGAAGTTCGAACTTCGCAAGCAGAAGCAACGCAAAGTCGCAAAATAGCTGAAAAACGCAAAATCAACACACATTGTGTTTACGAACAAAGACATACGCTATATCCCGTTGTATATAGATGGCATTCAGATTACTCAACAATAGCAGGGCATAATTGTTGACATCAAACTCCGCTGGACTAAGCATGACAAGAAAAATTGGGTCGAAATGTATATATATAGAACGATGAAATGTGTGGTTGGCAGACTCTCCTCTCTGTCAATCTATAATAAGCTAATTTTATATAAACATATTATGCAGCCAATCTGCACGTATGGAGCTCAGCTATGAGCTTGTACATCAAAAAGCAACATATGTATCAAAATATGGTACTAAAGAGCATTGTTGATGCCCCATGATACATCCGCAATAGCGACCTTCACCATAACCTAGATGTGGATAAGAGTTGAGCAATATTTGACTACCTGTTATTCAATCACGGCGACTTAAAAATCACTGATATCAGCCCTGTTACGGTTTTCACTTTCGGTAAGATTTTGCAAAAATGATTTCATTAAAATGGTGAATATTTAATTTTTGGAAGGATTTCGCTATTTGGCATAAGCCATGTGAAAAATGGAACCTCTAAACGAACACCCTATATATTCGTATATTAAATGCTTAAGTAAAGTGTTGAAGCAACACATTTCGAAATATACCAAGCACAAATTGGGCAAACAACTTTTCAACTACGATAAAAAAGGTACAGTTTCCGATATCCGAGTGTTTCTGTTATTGATTGGATTTGCATAAACGTCGCAGAAAGTTCATCCACAGTCAATCTGGACCGCATTTTCTATTTTTTCCACAATTTCGTCAGTCACAATTAAAGGTCTTCAGCTCCTCTGATCATCATGCACAGGCGTATGACCGTTCTTAAACTCGCGACACCCCTTATACACACTCGTACGATTCATAGCTTTATCACCATATGTAGTTTTCATATTTACTAAAGCTATTTAAGCACTTGTTTAGAATTCAATCTTTATGCTTTGTTGGCTCTTAACTCTGCAAGCATCTGGTTTCTTTCACTGGAGTGGAAAAGTAAATATTTCTTTCTGATATTTTCTTGGGTTTTTTTATGTACAACCGTCACTAGAAAATGACATCAAAATACAACACTTTCAGCATACCATTGCGGTTTTATGATGATCCATTCAATTTTTGGAAATGAAATCGGCACTAAAATACTATCACGTTTAGATACTAAAAACATATTTAAAGAAAACACATGGTGTTGTCAAAATTATGCTTTGTAATGACAATTTCTGCAGATGTTTGGCTTAAAATGGTATAAGAAACTATTTGATAGTGTGGGAGATAGTCGGAATCATTAGGCTTCCGTAACAGAATATGCGCACCTTACAAAGATCTTGGGAATTGAGGCGAAAAGAAGGAAGGTATTTCAGATATTCAGATTTAATTAATAAAAAAAAAGAAAATAGATAAAATTAGGTTTGGTTTTTTTTCTTTCTTTTTTTTTTGCTTTGCAATTTAACAATGATCGCAGTAGCAGTTGAAAATCACGGTGATTTCAAAGTAGCAGTCACGATAATCGCTGATCACTGACTAGCTCGTCTCTAGTGTGGATATGGTTGCTGCCAAAATAAGAAAATGTGCACAGGCGCACAAAGAACGAATAGATCGCATCATGTCACGTCAGAAGTATGATCCCTAATGCGAAATGAAGAGCATCGAAGTCATCTAAAAGGCGTTAAACTTAGCTACAGTTACATTGGGATATATTCAAATTTACTTGCAGTAATTAAGTGATTATTTTTTATTTTATAAGATAAATAATGTTATCAAATAAAAAAAAAAAAAAATATAAGAATAGAACGAAACGTTGGGAAGAGTGCTGGTAGTTGTCCTATACATTTTTTGAGCACTGTATGCACCTACTTATTATGTTGGCACACAACTCATATGTACGAGTGTATGCAGTCTTAAACATGCATGCAAGTAAACGTTGTAAACGCGTGAAAAAATAGTTTCTGTGTCAAGTTGTGCTCTCGGTGTTTAAAAATATGAAAAGAAATTTAGCGCAAAAAATTATGAGAAATTTGTACGCCAAGCCGCAAACGAATGAATAACAATAACCATGAGTACTACCTACCAACGTGGATAAAGCAGCAGTAAAAGCAGCAGTAAAAGCAGCAGTAAAAGCAGCAGCAAAAGCAGCATTTTTCATTACAATATAACGCCGCGCCTCTCATTTCCGTTATTTTTTATTTTTTATTTTTATTTTTTTTCATTTTCATTTTCTTTTTCTATTTCAATTTTTTTTTTTGTTTTTGTATTCCGGTAACGGTGCTCTGCGCCATTTTGCAGCATTTTCTTTCTGCAGAACTTTTTTATTTCTTGATTAGAAGTCGTCGGCATTTGCTATCTCGCTTTCGCTAATGGTTTTGCGCGTGGAATGCGCGAGTAGTACGTGTCAACTTGTCTAATTACTTTGCTGGCAAACACACACACACACTTAAGCGAGCAGCTATTTTCATGCTCCAACTTGCAACACTCACACACACACACACACACACACACACACACACACACACACACACACACACACACACACACACACACACACACACACACACACACATACTTTTATGCCGCACACCACATTTATGTTTACCTTGTCTATGCATGTGTGTATCTGTATGTGTGTGAGTGTGTGTGTAATTTCACACTCAACTTTCGCGCTTTGCTTGCATTTCTTTTTACTTTGCTCTTCAACCACGCACACGCACACACACGCACACACACACACACACACACACACCCCCCCCCCCCATATACAAACGCACGCTTTACATGTCGTATGAATAATATATTAATTTTATTATAGAGCTTGTAACACAAAGTTAAGAGAATATCTTAAAAAGACTGCATAAAGTGCATATTGTATTCGGCTATACTTGCCGTAGCATGTATCTTAACTAAATACACAAACTATTTTTCAATATAGCAAGTCATACAAAGCATTTTTAATAGTAGAAAATGAAACATTTTTCATTGTGTCTTTTAAGAATAGCAACGCCAAAGCCCCTCCCAGCATCTTTGTATGTAGCTGTATTGATAGAACTAGAGCAAGTTCAATTTTCGCGCACGTTCGTATAAATCTTTGAATAATTGATTGCCAATGGTTGTGCCATCTTGTGGAAGTAAGTTACATGTTGATTTCCGATGCACACTTGTCAGATTTGATTCAAGAAGAATTTTTTGGCATAAATTCCAAAATCGTTTAATATGCAACATATACGTATGTATCTATGAATTTCGCTTCCGTATGCAGATATTCTACTGCTACTACTTACACATTTTATTCGATTTTAAAAGGAACCTCTTCGTTGTGTTAAATTTCTTATGACAGATAGATAGATAGATAGATAGATAGATAGATAGATAGATAGATAGATAGATAGATAGATAGATAGATAGATAGATAGATAGATAGATAGATAGATAGATAGATAGATAGATAGATAGATAGATAGATAGATAGATAGATAGATAGATAGATAGATAGATAGATAGATAGATAGATAGATAGATAGATAGATAGATAGATAGATAGATAGATAGATAGATAGATAGATAGATAGATAGATAGATAGATAGATAGATAGATAGATAGATAGATAGATAGATAAAATTTGTTATTATTACACAGCACATTGTGCCAGACTGCCGATTTTTTAGCATAAATTCAAAAACTTCATGGAAATCAAAGTTTGTTTCATTATTAAATTTTAATAGTGTACACTTCAACTAAAAAAAAAAAAAAAAAAAACTCATAAATATTTTTTGTTTATATGCATCCCTGGCTTTTTTGCAACACTTTAAACGGGGGAAACTTCTTATTAACTTTGAGAGCTTACCAATAATATTCTGTTGATAAAAACTTCAATCAAAATAATGGAAAAGAAAAGGCGTGATATGTAGAATGTTTATATTAAAAGAAATTTTGTTCATGTTTGTCAATATGCTTTTTGTGTGCATTAATTTGTGTTGTCCAAAACTAGAGAAAACTTAACCAACGTGCCCGTCTATTGTGTAATTATAGTGCAAACTGTATATGAACTGATTTTAACAATCGTTTTCGCGCCGTTTTGCGACTTTGCTCGTATTTTCATTATTTGTAGATGAGCTTGAGCTCGTCAATGAAAAGCTCTCTCGGTATTTATATAGAGTATAATCGAAAGGCTTCCGCTGTTGTTAAAGTTGATACAACGTTGTCATCAAATGCTAAGGCGTCAACATCAAGATCAGTTGGACGCCCACCGATTGAATATGTAAATGCAGGACCTCGTCAGAACATAACACATCTCTTCTTGTGCATGCTGCTGCAGTGTCTGCCAAAAAATCTAACGAAAAAGACACCGCTCTAGTGTTAAAAACACACATTTCTTACTCCGAAAAACCGTTTTGCCTTGGAGAAAGAGTCAGTACCACTAACGGCGTATGAGGCTTTAACATTTCTGCTTGAAAATTCATTGACTAAAAGCCAATACAACATCTTTCGCGAACTCAGCAATAGCGGATCGTGTGATCTTTTTTCCGCTTACAACAAAGTGAGAGAAGCTAAATCCAAATTTAGGTCTCTTGATATTACTGTAACCGATACAGTCGCGCAAGTCCCTTTGCAAAGCCTTCTAGACCACACTTCACACGAGTTGCCGCATAATTCAAATGCAAGAAGATATATTTAAGCAGTATCGAAATATTTCAAGTGTGACTCTTATTACAAGTTATGGATATGACGGAGCAACTGGACAAAGCACAAATAAACAAAAAATTTTCGGCTTCGATCCCCTACCACCTACTAGTAGTAGTGTACGAAGCGATGTAGTAGATGTGTAAGATGCCACCATATCGAATTTCAAGTTGATATTGACGTTTTCCATACAAATGCATAAAAGTGAACTGTAGGTTTATATGGAACTACCTCAAATGCCCATTTGTATATTTATATGGAGCGGTTGTCCACCAAAATCCACCAAATTAGAGTTTCAAGCTAATATTGATTTAAATGAAGAATTTTGTCATAGAAAACACAAAATTGCACGGTGGGTTTATATGGGGGCTACCCCAAAAAGTGGACGGGCCACGCCCATTAGTCTATGCATGTTAAGCGGCTGTCTATAAAAAGACACCTTATCGCATTTAAACCTTATATTGACTTTAATAAAGAAGTTTTCATACAAAAAGTCAAAAGTGTTCAGTAGGTTTGCATGGGGGCAACCCCAACCAGTGAACGAGTCCCACCCATTAAGCATCCGTCCACTAAAAGTTACCATATCAATTATTAAGTTGATATTGACTACAATAAAAAAGGGTCAATCTTGATACTCTATTAAATACGAGGGTCATCGAATCGTAGTCAACCCAAAACGCTTCAGGAGTTGTCAGAATCATTGGGAGTGGATGAGTCAACAGTCAGCAAACATCTAAAAGCCATGGAATTGACTCAAAAGCAAGGGTGCCATACGAGTTGAACGCGCGCGACGTCGAAAGGCTATTTTTCGCTTGTGAACAGCTCCTCGAACGCCAAAAAAATAAGGGTTTTTTTGCATCGCAATGTGACTGGCGATGAAAAGTGGATCCATTACGACAATCCCAAGCGCAAAAAGTCATGGGTTTTGCTCGGACAGTCATCAACATCCATGGCAAAGCTGAATATTCATGGAATGAAGGTTATGCTCTGTATTTGGTGTCACAACGCTCGGCCACATGTTGCAAAACCGATCAAGACCTACTTGGAAACGCTGAAATTTCAAGTCCTACCCCACCCGCCGTATTCTCCAGAAATCGCTCCTTCTGACTACTACTTGTTCCAGTCGATGACACATGGCCTGTCCCAGCAGAAGTTCACTTCATATGAACAATGTAAAAAATAAATCGATGATTGTATTGCCTCAAGAGACGAGTCGTTCTTTCGAACTTGTATCCGAAAATTGTCAGAAAGTTGGGAAAAAGTTGTGACCAGCTATGGACAATACTTTGAATAGTATATTTGAATCCATTTTTGAACAATAAATCCGGAAATTTCGCAAAAATAAAAAACGCTCATTATTAATTTAAGCTGCCAATAGTTAAATTTATTATTCGAAACAAAAAAAAAAAAACCCATAATCTATAAAAAATTCATTGACATCGAAATAAAAATTGACTAATTTTGAAAATTATATGCCAATTAAGTTTTAAAGCATTGCAAAAATATCCTCGCAACTGTGAATTCTCGCACCACACAGAAATATTTGTCGCGAAATGTGTTGATGAGATGCCAGGAAGCTGTCAAAATGTCCAATATTTGAGAATATGTGTGTGAACGTCCATTTGCTGTATGATTGTCTGTCTATTTGTCGGAATATCTGATTTTCTGTCTGTCTGTCTATCAGTCTGTCTATCAGTCTGTCTGTCTGTGGCTACAGCTCAATTCATCAATCGTCATCAGGTTTTGCACAAGAGCGAGTATGAATATGAGCAAAAGTTCACTTTGATATGGCTGATGAATCAACAAAACTAGCATATAAAGAGCTCTACTACACACGTAACGTACAATATAAAGAGTTGAGCATATACGTACGCCCGTACATATGTATATATACATTGAAGTTACATAGATGTATAGTTCAGCTTCTATTTCCCACATATAAGTACTGTCTCATTTTCTCATTTCTTCTCTGTCAGTCAGTCAGTGAGTCAGTCAGTCAGAACTGACCGGTTTTTGCGGTCTGTGGTCTGAGTTGCGTCAGGGGAGAACGCAATTTAATAAATACTCGTACACCAAACAGGCGTTCTTGCTGGTGGCTGCTATTATACAGCTTGCTGCAGGACTTGCCACATCCTGTAGCCCACCCACGTCACAGCACCCCAGTTGCCATTTAGTAAATTTAATAAACCAATTGCCCAAGAAGCAAAATCGAGAACCTTGCACTTAAGCGAGTCAATTCCGCTGGCATTGCCAACGATGAACTTAAAAAACAAATTAGAACTACTATATATGGTATATATATATATAGAGTATTAAAAAAGAAAAAAAAAATTTTAATCGAAAAATAAGTCACAAAATATTAATACACTCTACATATTGTATAAGGTATATATAGCAATATATAGATAGCTATCTACTATATAGTATCTACGACTTCGTTTTCGCTGCAAGCTTAGATACATTGCCAAATTTCATTTAGTTTTAGTTTTTTTACAGCTACACATACGATAGATGCAAACATATATGTTTCTTTAAACTTATTTATTCAATGCGGAAAGCATTAGAATTTCGTACTTATTGGATACTGACTGTACCTTACATATTACGAACGGAAACCGCTTTTGAACTATGTATAATAATTTCCAAACAATCCGTAGCTAAACTTATAAAAAAAAAACCATTCCTAAACATAAACCAAACCGGGGTTCGGTTGGAAAATGTAACGTGAATATTTGTTTGGTGGCAAACTGGTTCAGTTCAAATCTGGTTCGGTTCAACACTCATTCCTCGCAAAACTGCTCACTTCGGAACTGGTTCGACACAAAAAACCTTATTTCGGAATCGGTTTTTTTGGTTTCAAACATACATTTTATACTGTATTTACATCAAATAGTTCAAGCAGAACACGCAGCCCGCTAATTTTACTGTCAATTCGTAGTAATGTTTTCATCGTGGGCCTTTCTATATACAAACAATATTACGCAGTAGGCTTAAAAAATTTCACGTGGGTGTCTATAATTAGCATACATACATACATATATACATACTCGTACATAGAATATCAATTTTATATATATATATATATATATATATATATATATATATATATATATATATATATATATATATATATATATATATATATATATATATACTATATACTCCAGTGCTTTGGTTTTCGAATCGAGAAATGGATACGTTTAAATGCTTCGTTTTTCAATTTCAGAATAAATCCGCAATTTGAACTTACCAGACCTTGAGACTATGATTTTGATAGTACCAATTCCAAGTGAATACAAATCGCAAAATTCTTCTGATATTGAATACGAAATTACTTTCGAATAATTTATTCGAATGTACATATGAGTATATAAAAACTAATGTTGCATGTATGTACTCGTATGTTAGCTATAGATACCTAAACCGTCCTTCCGTTGAGCTCAAGTACCAAAAACTAGTTTAGTTCTAAAATCGTCTTTTTGTCACTGTCAAAATGTGCTCCTCAGATTTTACTTTTCAACAGAAACAAATTATGCTGATGCCACTTTTTTACTACGTTATATTTGTACATTATATTTGACCTTGGTTCTCTTCAAAAATATTTAATTTCACTCGAAACATACTCATTGTTTTTCATTTTGGCCATTCGACAATATAATGGTATATTTGCGTTTTTCGGTTTATGAACCTAAATCAGCGAGCAGACTGAACCGCGAACCCGTTCGAGATAAATCGTTAGAAAAGTGTTTAAATTGCGCGTCCAACGGTAACCAACTTGTTTAATTCGACCGAAAAATTGCTGAGTACAGCAGAAGAAATTTCAAAATCAAAACAATTTTTTTAGGTATTTTGGTCAATTGAGTATTTTTGTCAACAATAAATTATTCAAACTATAGCATTTTTACACGATAATTTAATCAATTACATACAATTTCAAGCACTGGCAGACCAAGTTCGAAAAAGAACTGAAAGTAATCATATATGATAGAAAGAAGAAAAACGGTAGTACTTGAATTTACTACGAGTTGAATACCGTTGGACGCGCAATTTAAACACATCTCTAACGAAATGCCATTTATTTCAAATGGGTTTACCGTTCAGGCTGGTCGCTGGTTTAGATAAACTTTTATAAAATATACCGTTATAATAGATGAATGACCTAAATTACAAAAATGAGTATCTTTTTTGTATTCAGCGCATCCAAATTAATTTAAACAACTTTAAGAATAAGTTTGTATCATTCTAGAAATATAACTTGTAAGCCAGTTTTATAACGTGTGTCCATCCAAATAGCTTTGATAGTTTTTGTCACAACCCATCACCTGTCAGAGATATTTATGACAACCAACTGTCAAAACATTGAGTATAGTTGGTTATTTTAACATGCTTTGCTTCACACTTCCCGTACGTTTGGAAATAATTACAAAATATTATTGATATTCCGGCAATCACCGTGTATTTAGTAATGCATATAATCGCTAGTAACGCTTCACTGAGTAGGCAATTCGTAGCACCATGAATGTGTTCGAGTGTGAGTACCACCAACCAGAGAGAGAAATGTTCGAAGTGAGCTAAATTTTAAAGCTATAGTAGCCGTTGTGACAGAAGAGTCTGAAATGTCGATTCGCCAATGCGTTGAACATCTTACGGAGAGGCTTTGTCAATTGACACTTCTCGATTATTGAGCTCGAGGCCAATATTCGAGAAGCCATTGTCAGAAGTACACCACAATAAGTCATTAAAAATTAAACTCATCGAATACAGCACTCCAAACGGAACTGAGGCGATTATATGAATTAGATACACTTAGCAACATATTGACAACTTTTTAGCTTCAAAATAAACCAAGCATTAATTTGATATCGTACACCATTTCTGTTTTTCTATCATTCTACCATTTGACCACCCTTTACATGCCATGCTTTAATGAAACATTCCAAATATAAAGCCACTATTATGGAATATTTCTCGCGGATTTGAACACCGAACACTGCAGAATTTGTATCTTAAGTATATTTGTCGGTGCATAGTGTTATGTGAATTAAGGAAAATAATGAAGACAATTAGTTTGATGTGTGATAGAGTTTGCAGTGGAACTTCATGTATCGCCAGCAATCTAAAAAAGCGATGTCATAAAACGAGGCAATGTATCAATCTCAAGAAATTATTATCTTCTATATATAATTAGGCATAGGCAGTGCACAATCTATTTTATTTAGGTTAGGTTTGAGCATAAAAGTATTAAACAGACTTCACAACTCAACGAAACAAATGACACACGTATGGTGTGAATGAAAAATACATACTAACACCTATGACTGTTCTTTTTTTCAACTCTCTCACTCTTTCATGCAGACAGCACGTGTACGTATACAAAGTAAAATAGCAACAAAAATACTTACATGCAGCCACGCATATCACACACGCGTACTATTTCAGTTGACGACTTATGATTTAAAGCAAAGCGCATGTTATAATTTGCAAGCAGTTAGTGCAATTAATGTAGAAGTTCCACGGAACTGGACTTTACTTGTAATTTTAGTTGTTTATAGCTATTTGTATTAAGTCATAGGAACATTTGGGGCATGAAATCCGAATATTATTTGCGCAAAACTTTCGCAGTCCATCCGAAAGTGAACTTTTTTTTGCTGCTACAGACTAAGCGGTGTGTCTGCATATCGTTTATGGATCCATATATGACAGTTTTGTTCACAAGTGTTCCGCAAAAACGTTCACTCACGATTTCGTTTGCAGACATTTCATCATTTAGGATCAAGTATTTGTTATAAATAAACTGTTTGATTGCACTTTGTGAGCTTTATAAATAGTTTCCAGAGAAAGGTGCAGGATCAATTAGTCAACTTTTTGGCACGATTTTTGTGTGGCTGTTCGGTTAATGCCATATATGAAAATACTATGCTACAAAACTACTAAGTAAACTAAATATAAACCATTACACTAGCATATGTGCAGGGTATTTAAAGAGAATTTTAATTTGTAAAGTGCACAAACACATGAACATAGTCCTATCTATATGTATTTATTTATCTATATCTATATCTATATATATATATATATATATATATATATATATATATATATATATATATATATATATATATATATATATATATATATATATATATATATATATATATATATTTACTATATCTGTATATAGATACTTGTAAACTGGTATAGTTAGAACCAAAGCTTAAGGATGCATATGGAACAACATTGAGCGCCAGCGGCGATGGTAATGTCCTTCTCAGAGACACAGACGCCAATGCTGCCATTGCCACGCCGCGCCGCGCTACGCCACGCCACTGTCCTCGCCGCATTAGAGCAAAAGCCAAAGCCAAAGGAGGAAAACCCAAAGCAAAAGTGAATGCGAGTCAGATTGCAATCCCAGAGACTACTATGGAGACAAAGCGAAAAACTAAAAGCTGAGCTGTATGATGATGATGTTGCTGCTGTTGAGATCGAATGGGAGCGAGTGAGATAGTAATGGAATGAATATGCAAAAAACGTAAGGTTGTTGGGTCATATGAATTAGTTATTAAGTTATAAGGCATATTGCCTCAGCGTAGTTTTAGGAGCCTTGTTGTATTGCGTTTTGGGGCAGACGCTTGACTCCTTTTCATTCTACTCCACTTCACTTCACTTCACTCCACTTCACTCCACTTCACTCCACTTTAATTCTGACCTGGCCTGGCAGCCCCGAGCAGCATATTTCAATTTCAATGGCCCAGTACACAGAGACACACAGCCATAGAGAGCCACTTTAATGACACTGAAATTATGCGATAACGTCGACAACTAGTTGGATTCCATGTACATATTATACTACTATGTACACTACTATATACCAACTAAAAAAAAAATATAAATATTGACTTTGCCTTAAGAATTTCTTTTTTCCTTTGCCACTGTTTGTTTCGTTCTTTGTTCTCTTGTTTGCGCTTGTTCAACTAAATGAGAAATAAGTTTTATTATACAACTTCATTCTATAGTAAAAAAGAAAAGAAGAAAAAAAATATGTATCTTAATATGTATCTAAATAAGTATGACAGCAGACACATTTTGACGCGTTAGAGCAAACAAATATGTTGAAGTTCTTCTAAATAGACATAAGAATATATGTATATACGTGTATGTATAGACAATACTTTGATTGATTGTGCCAGCATTGGAGCAATGAAATAAAGAAAAAAGAGACATAAATTTATGTATACAACAATGTAACACAGTTGCGAAATTATTAAATTAAGTATATTTATGAAATTTTCATACGCTTCCTTCCTAAACGTTACTAATAATATAATTTGTAGATTGATATATCCTTTAAAATAAATATGTATATTACTAAGGGCCATTTTCACGACTTGCCTGTTTCTTTATAACTAATTTTTTTCACGCTAGATCCTAGTTTTCAATGTGACGATTGTTATTAAGGCTATAAACGTATTGTCTAGTTTGACGAACTAATACATATATTTCAAAGATAGCTGCCAACTTCTGACTTTACAATTTCGATAACAAAGCAAATAAAATAACGACTGCTATTAAGCCTATAAACGCTCACTTATTTTTATGCAAAACTTCCGACAAGCTGTGCTGAAAGAGAGGATCCATCTATGCAGAGATAATCGATACCCAGGCATGGCTACGTAGAACTGAGTGTCGCTAGCAAATCGAAATGTGTATAAGAAATTTGTAGCTGTGTAAAAGAATTCTATTCCGATGCTGGCAGCATATCTTATTATTTTACGCCTCATGCTTACTGACACTTAATCATGTTCACCTACAATTCACAACTTCTTATTTGGCCTTCTAATCGCTTACTCATTTTTCAGCCGGTGGCTAGCGAGCGTTACTCTTAACGATTTAGCTAACTACTGATCGTTAGTCCTTAGCTAGCGAAATGGTTTGCAGCACCGCAACACATAAAATTGCACCTGTCAATATGCAAGTGGCAGCAGGTAATCAGTTTCAAAATTGGGTGCATGTTGAGACTTAACTCCCATTGCAGTTTGTCGTAGTTGCCAACAAAATTAAGTTAGAAAGAGATTAAAAATTAAGTTAAATCATAAATATAGAACTACAAACACAAAAAAAAAAAAAATTATAGAGACAAGAAATAAAACTCATTAAAAAAAACATAAAAAGTAACAGTAACTGCGAAGAGATAACTCCTTAGTCACAGCGAATGACTAACCGTTTCTCCCTAACGATGATCTATATTGTAACAATTTAGTCCTAGCGAATAATTTTATACCAATAACTCCGTTTCCCAAGCGAACATGTAGTGGAACGTCGTGCCGCTTGGTATCTGATAATGACATACCCATGCCAAATTCGTTAGATAATTGTATGGATGGTAGTTAGGCTGAGAGTTAGTACTCACTACCGGTGTTTCGGAGCAAATCCTTAGTGCAGCACCGGTACAGCCAAACAACTTGGTATATTTAGAGCTAACTTATATGAGTAAACTTGTTCTATCAAAAATTTTGTAAAAAAAGTATCATTTCGAAATAATATGAGCTTTAAAAAATTAAACAAGTTTGGAAGTTTTGGCATTATAATAATATTATTTTTCATCTAGCGGACAATTCGGAGTATTACTTGAATTAAACTAGATTATTTTCACCGAAGCTATTTTAAATCGCACATTAAAGTCAACAAACATAAGAGGCCAGCACCAGCAGACAATACGAACCACCATAGCCATTCACCATGCAATCCGAAATGTTGCACAGAGTCATTGAAAATTGGCATGGAACGAAATACGGAATTCGCATAGCAAACGAATAAAATGAAATATCATTTTAATTGTTTAATTTCAATTTAAAAACAAGCCGCCTTAAGTGGTTGCTCGATTTAAGTGCAGATTTTCAATTATTGCAATTCCGTTCCGCTTCATTTAATAAAGACGAGAATGCTGCATCGCAAGATGATAAAATCAGTTCAGCTGCTGTTTTAAGATAAAAGAGAAATAAGGAGTAGCTCAACTGTAAAAGGTAAATGCAAATGGGATAAGGTTAACTCTTAAATTGAGATATACTGCACATTTGTACGTAATCTGTGAAATCTTACAAATACACCAACTATAGTATGGACTTGTATAAATTAAATTTTTTATTTGTCTAACAATAATAAAAAATCAAAAAAAAATATGCACAAAATCAGTTGAATTATAATCAGCAAACAAGTGAAGATCCGAATACATTCTCCATTCAATCAAATAATTATTCAGCCCTAACTTGAGGAAGTTCTACATACTGGCCGACTGATACAAATAGTCACCCGGATATACTAGATATCGCCATCTGCCGTGGAATCGATAGACGAAGGTTAAAAATTAAAGACTTCCACACGTTATTTTCCGATCATTCTGCAATTGTCATCGAAATCAATGTTCCAGTCGATCTTGATACTATCAGAAGAAATCTTCTTAGCAAGAACTCAGACTTGTCTCTATTCCGATGCTGGTTAACTGGTCAAGAAGACCCTAATGTAGAAATTAATTTCGTAAGAAATGTTGACGAAACGGTTGAATGGTTAAGCAGGAAAATTCATGAAGCAGCAGGCATCGCAACTCCTCTAAAAATATCAAACAAACCATCCTCTTACAGCAACTACTCGATATACTATTCTAGAGAAATTCGTGAACTTGTTAATGAGAAACAAATGCTTCGACGTATCTGGCAACAATTTCACTACCCGGCAGACAAGAACGCATTAAACAGAGTTTCAAAAAAATTAAAAAAAATAGACTGATTGAATTGAAAAACGATGCGATTGAAGACTTCCTTATTAATGCGGAGTCAAATGGACCTGAATGCGATTTATGGAGAGCTACAAACTATTTAAAATGACCAGCTCGACGTTTAATTCCCATTAAAACGCCTAATGGGGATTGGTGTCAGAACAATCAAGAAAAAGCTGACTCATTCGCTGCACACCTTCAGGAACAATTTACACCGTTCGCGATTTGCAGCAGTTCACACGAAGCAGAGGTAGACAGTGGAGTGGTCAAAGCACTTTGCAGTGACAATGTTCCGATAACTCCAGCCAGTTTAAAAGAGCTAACAAATGAATTACGAATTCTGGCAAGGAACAAGTCTTCTGGATACAACGGAATCAACATAGCAACAATTAAAGCACTTCCCTATAATTGTCTACAACTGGTAGTGGAAATATTTAACGTATGTTTCAGGCTTGCCCACTTCCCTAGCCAGTGGAAGTACGCTGAGGTAATTCTAATTCCAAAGCCTGGATAACCCGAGAACGAATTATCATTCTATCGCCCTAACAGTCTGCTGGCGGTACTCTCGAAAATATTTGAAAGAATATGCCTTCGTAGAGTGCTACGGATACTAGAAAGAAGCTATATTCTCCCCGAGACCATCAATTCGGGTTTCGACGAAGGCATGGAACTCCAGAGCAGGTTCACAGAATCGTTGAAGTCAGTCAAAATTCGTTTGAAGTGAAACAGTTCTGTTCGGCCGTATTCCTTGATGTGAAACAAGCCTTTGATCGCGTATGGCACAAGGGGTTGTTATACAAAATAAAAATGATATTATCCTGCATACAGTTCCGCTTTCTTCGATCATATTTACATTTATATTTTCAATTAATTATAGCTACATGTATGAAACGAAAGGAACATTTTGGAAATGAAACTCGTAAACACATCGCAGGCTATACGGAAGCAAAGGTTAGCGCGATAACGCAAGCGAATCAAGCCGCGAATCGTTTGCAGATGCGTATAGGATAGTTATGTCCGCACAACAGATAGATAGATAGATAGATAGATAGATAGATAGATAGATAGATAGATAGATAGATAGATAGATAGATAGATAGATAGATAGATAGATAGATAGATAGATAGATAGATAGATAGATAGATAGATAGATAGATAGATAGATAGATAGATAGATAGATAGATAGATAGATAGATAGATAGATAGATAGATAGATAGATAGATAGATAGATAGATAGATAGATAGATAGATAGATAGATAGATAGATAGATAGATATTGCAGATAGAAAGATATATATATATATATATATATATATATATATATATATATATATATATATATATACACATGTACATAAATTTTGGAACAAAAAATCTAATTTTCAATAGAAATTATTTCAAACCTTCTACACAATTCAACAATATCGTTTCTATTAACGCTATACGCATACATATATACCTACATATATATATATATACAGGGTATAAGAGTACTTGTATTGTATTTATAAAATTTTATAAACGTTTCAATGACGCATTGAAGCTAATGAATGCTTGACATTTACAAGTTGTCACCAATGCTAATCCATAATTCTAATTTAATTGCCCTTACTGCTTTGCGATGTATTCCCAATCTAGTGAAATCAATATACTTACTAGTGTACTATTATATGAAATTGTTATGTATCTAAAATGTGATATGACTGTGTCGTGTCAGTTTGCCTGACTGTCTGCCTAACTGCCTGTCTGTCTCTCTGTCTGTCTATCTATCTGTCTTTTGTGGGTTTGCCAAAGTCTTTGTTATCTGTGTCATTAGTTTTGAATAGCAATGGGGATTAAAATTATGCGGCAAAGGATTTCGCATAATATGCAAATGTATCGAACAAGGAGGCATTCAAGTAATAGGCAGGACAAGTGACAAGTTCAAACCAAAACCTCATTGAAAAGAATATTCAACAACAGCTTGGAAAGACAGATGGATAGAAAGACAGACAGACAGACAGACAGACAGACAGACAGACAGACGTACGGATAAACTGTTGTAAGGCAAGAACAAATGATAGAATGAATGCACATTGAAGCCTTCATCACTTGTTAATGTGGATTTTGTGTGTGTTTAAAAAGCGGTCGACGTGTGTGTGTGTGTGTGTGTGTGTATAAAGGTATAGAAATATATAATATGTATTGTACATATGTATGTTTGTCTACAGGCATTTTGAAATGTGTCAAACATAAATCATTAAATTTTAATAATGCTATTTACAATTTAATCGCAGTCAACTGTAGTCGATTTATTTTAGCTTGATGCTATAAAATTGGTTTGTATAACTCCACTTTTTTCCTACAAATGTGCCTATTTTAATGCAGCTTCTCTTGGTGTCTTGTCAAATTATTAGTTTATTGAAATCGATTCGGAAGCATAGCAAATATGCAAGTAGATACTTATGCGTAAAATATATATGTATCTACCATAAATAAAAAATAGAACAAGAAATAAAGCTGCAGTGGAGTGTAGTCGAATTTCAGTTACGCTGTACTGTTTAAGGCTGCTCATATGCACTAAAGACTATTTAGTGGTCCTATTTTGATGCATTGTTGCAAAATTTGAATTAATAAAAGTAGAAACAAAAAAAAATTCATACAAAAACCCAAAAAATGGGGGACCTGGGAGGATACGCCTTAAAGTGGTTATTTCTAGCTTATAATTAAGAACAAAAACCAAACAAAAACAAGAAAAAACGTTAACTTCGGTTGAAGCGAAGCTCTAATACAATTCACACGAAATTTTAAGTAGTATTCCAAAACATAAATAGGGTTTAAATAGCGGCTACCCCAAAAAGTGGGTGGTAAACGCTCACTAGTAGATGTGTATGAAGCGATGTAGTAGATGTGTAAGATGCCGCCATATCGAATTTCAAGTTGATATTAACGTTTTCCATACAAATGCATAAAAGTGAAGTGTGGGTTTATGGGACTACCTCAAAAAGTGGGCGGGATATGCCCATTTGTATATATATACGAAGCGGTTGCCTATTAAAATCCACAAAATCAAATTTCAAGCTAATATTGATCTAAATGAAGGATTTTTCATAAAAAACACAAAACTGCACGGTGGGTTTGTATGGGGGCTACCTCAAAAAGTGGGTGTTCCACGCCCAATTGTCTATGTATGTTAAGCGGCTATCTCTTAAAAGGCACCAAATCGCATTTCAACCTAATATTGAATTTCATAAAAAAGTTTTTCTTACAAGAAGTCTAAAGTGGACGATAGGTTTGTAGGGGAGCTGCCCCAAATAGTGAGCGGGGCACGCCCGTTAGTCTATGTATGTTAAGCGACTGACTGTAAAAAGGTACCACACTGCATTTCAACCTTATATTGACTTTAATAAAGAAGTTTTCTTACAAAAAGTCAAAAGTGGGGCAGTAGGTTTGTATGGGAGTTAGCCCAAATAATGGGCGTGGCGGGCCAATCTTGACACTCTATTAAACTGGAATAAAAAGAAGTATACATGCAAAATTTCAAATGGATAGCATAAAAATTAGTCCCCAAAAATTAGTCCCCAACATACAGACGGACAGACAGACAGACAGACAGACGGACATGGCTAGATCGATTCGTCTCGTCGAGCTGATCAAGAATATATATACTTTATGGGGTCTACGATGGCTCCTTTAATGCGTTACAAACTTTCAGACAAACTGATAATACCATTTCACACTTTGTGTGAATGGTATGAACACTTCATACAAAATTTATAAAAGTATGTATAAGGGGTGGTCCTATATAAAGCAAACTGCCTCCATGTTTGAGTTTTTGTTGAATATTTTTTAGTGTTTTGTCTTAACTAAGTTAGCAACGTCAAATTTGATGTTTCTTACGCTAATTTCATTAAAGTATCCCACATTGTTATAGATCAGACCACTATAGCATGTAGTCCCATACAAATAAGAAGCCTTAGACAAGACACAGCGTAACTCGAAATCAAGTGCACTCAACTGTAGCTTTCTCACTTGTTTACAATGTAGTTTCAAAATATCAAATTGACATCTCTGTTAACATTTGAAATATTTGTCAAAATCAAATCACATTTTCGCAAAACACTTTGCGAGCGTTGTAGTCACTGTTTGTTAAAAGTACAAAAAAAAAAAAATAAATAAAAACATAAATCCAAAGTAATTCGAATCCTACACATCAGCATATATATTGCAAATAGTGACCAAAATATTGTAAAATAATCGATGCAATAGTACAACTGAAGTAGCCAGCGGCGTTAGCAGCACCATCACCATGAATACTATTCGAATCGCCGGCTATGCGCAATTTAAGGAAGACGCGTTTGCTGCGCTAGGCTAATAACAATGATCGAAAGCATGAAGGCGGAACGGGCGTTCTTACACTACTTGTTGCTCTTTTATGGTTGCGATTTTAAGTATTGTTACATTATCACGTGGAGAGAGTATAATGAGTGCATCGTGCGAATGAAATTTGCAGAAGCGATTTATAAAATCGACCGTAAATTCAAGTTCGATGAAAATAGCCAAACGAAGACCATCATCTTGATTGAGGACCTGCTGGACTTTTTCCGTGCATATGATAATATGGATGTTGCTTTAGATTGACAAATCAAGCAGATACTTTAATAGTATAGTACACTTCTATGTGCAAAAACACGCTAATATTAGAGTTAATATTGAGGGCGAGAATCAAGAGAAAATGCTGAAGCTCTCCATTTTAGAATTTTAGTTGTCGCTAACACTTAATTTGCTCAAGCGCAAGTTTAAAAATAAAACGTAAATTTATGTATTACACGAGAATATTCAGACAAGAATTTGCATTATAATCGAGTACGTACAAATTTCTATTTGTATTTCATGTGAATTGTGTCATTTTTGCTGTTTTAAATAGATTTGTTGCGCATGAAATGATAAGAACAAATATATTTTTAATGCAATGCAAGTAAGCATACCCTTGGTAACCTTGGTAATGTAGACTTATGCAAACTTTGACATTAAAAAATAAATTTTGTTTTCTTTTTAAATTAAAAAACAAATCGATATATTCTCAATATATCGATATC
>JAWNNQ010001109.1:0-41870 GCA_035044765.1 Leucophenga montana | reverse complement strand
TTTAATAAACCTTCTGGCCAGCGGAGCGCCAATTATAACAACTACAAAACACCTGTGTGCTAGAAAGTTATAGACTGCTAACAGCTGGTCCAAAGTTCAGCTACTATAAAATCTACTACAAAACATATACTTTTTGGCGTGCATTTAATTTGACGATATATTAATGTGACCAGTTCTGCCGATTACTTAATATATTCTTTTTTTGGTGACTTCAATTTTCAATAATCGCCCAGAAGGAAGAAGTCCAAACCTATGGCTTTACCAGCAAATAGTATGGCTGCTCCTTCAGAGTCACCGTTAATAATTTTATCAACGCCTGAATCAGAATTTAATTCAACAGAATCCTCAACGCAAGTTGTAAATTCTGCGGCTACAACACTCGCGGAATCAACCATACAGAAAGAAGCGCTGTCAGGGGAACCACTTGCTTACCGGCTCCACTTGTTCTTGCCAATGATCCTGTTGTTACACGTAATATGGAACACAGAACTAAATCTACATAAAAATTTTGAATACGGTTCTGCCGCGCAAACATATTCTTGTTTCTCGCTTTACTGAAGCAACAACTTCGGAAGATATTTTGGAATTTATAACTTCCAAGCTGCATTACTCCTTCTAAGGTAGCGGTGCAGAAATTTTCATTCAATTATTCAAGGAACATCGCGTCATTTAAACTGAGTGTTCCGTTCGAATTTTTCGACCTCATCTGCAGTGTTAGTTTTTGGTCAGAGTTTACACTGATTAAGGAATATGCACAAAGAAAAAAACCGAGATCAACACAACCAACTGCAGTTTTACATCTCTACATCTACATCTAATTCTCTTAATTTAAATTAAATTGTCCTCTTATAATTAATTATCAAAATGTAAGAGGCTTAAAAAGCAAATTAATTAATTTATATCTTAAAAGTACTGGCATTGATGCTGATATTTTTGTATTTACCGAGACTTGGTTAGATGGTAATATTTTAAACTCAAATATTATCTGATAATTTTTCAATTTTCCGCAAGGATCGACTCACGTGTAAAGGTGGTGGAGTTTTTATTGCTGTTAAGTCTAGTTTTGCTTGCGAAATGTACCTTGGAGATTTTTCAACAGATATTGAATTCATATGTGTTGTTA
The DNA here is from genome assembly GCA_035044765.1 of Leucophenga montana. NCBI lineage: Eukaryota > Metazoa > Arthropoda > Insecta > Diptera > Drosophilidae > Leucophenga > Leucophenga montana. The sequence goes on along the minus strand of JAWNNQ010001109.1, from coordinate 40,747 downwards.
TCCAATTTTTGAGCTGTAGATTATTTATTACTTGTTCATACACTCCGCCTGCATCTGATGCTGGCGTTTACCAGTCACACGTTTCTGCTATTCAGTGCATTTATAATTCTTTAAACTCTAACGATTACCTTATTGTTATGGGTGATTTTAACCTTCCCAAAATGGCCTGGACTAATTGTGAAAACTCCTCGTCATTGATTCCATCAGTGCATTTACAATTTTTTGACAATATTTTTAATCTGTCACTGCATCAAATTAATAGCATATTTAACTGCTCTAATTGATTGCTTGACCTCATATTTGTGGATAGAACTTTAGATGTGTTTGTCACTCGAACTTTTCCAGTTTCCAATCCTGAGGATAAATACCACCTAACTCTGAAAAATGGTTTTAAATTTGCCACATAGCAGCAAGAGAAACTCAAGCTCAATGTGTCGTTGCTTTAAAAACTGACTTTATTAAGCTTAATTCTCTTTCGCTTAACACCGATTGGTCAAATCTCTTTTATATCCGTGACATAGAAAGCGCTTGTTATGTTTTTTATGATGTTTTATCTCAATATTTTGATGAATGTGTTCCTTTCTTTACACCGATACGTTCTTCTAATCCCCCGTGGTTCACACGTGAGTTGTGTCATTTAAAAAACATAAAATCACGGTATTATAAGCGAAATTTAAAAACCAAAACTTTTCTAAATTACGCAAGTTATGCAGTTCCACGTGCAAACTTTCAAGCGGCTAATAAAAAATCATACAATAGCTACTTAGTTAGAATTAAAAACAACATTCGAAATGACCCAAAATCATTTTTCCGTTTTGTTAATTGTAAGCGAAAGTCGTATTCCTATCCTTCGAGTATGTTCTTTAACAATTCTACTGCTACTTCTTCGCAAGAAGCATCCAATTTGTTTGCACAATTTTTTCAATCAGGGTACTCGTCTACTAGCTACCCCCTTAGCGAAGTTTCTGTTTCAAATGGTTATGCGCATAATATACCAAAACCTACAATCTCTAAAGATTCGCTACTTAAACATTTACTTCTACTCAAAATTAACTATTCTTGTGGTCCTGATAATGTTCTTTCAGCTGTACTTAAAAAGTGTATATTTTCACTTTGTGATCCTTTACTACACCTTTTTCAACTATCTCTTTTAGAATGTACCTAAAATTTGGAAGGAATGTTTTATAAATCCTCTTCATAAAAAAGGCTGTAAATCGGATATATCTAATTATAGAGGTATTGCAAAGTTATGCGCAATTCCTAAACTTTTTGAAAAAGGTATGGGTTTTGTGTATATATATTTATATATATATATATATATATATATATATATATATATATATATATATATATATATATATATATATATATATATATATATATATATATATATATATATATATATATATATATATATATATATATATATATATATATATATATATATATATATATATATAAAAATATATATACACAAAACCCATACCTTTTTCAAAAAGTTTAGGAATTGCGCATAACTTTGCAATACCTCTATAATTAGATATATCCGATTTACCACCTAACTCTGAAAAATGGTTTTAAATTTGCCACATAGCAGCAAGAGAAACTCAAGCTCAATGCGTCGTTGCTTTAAAAACTGACTTTATTAAGCTTAATTCTCTTTCGCTTAACACCGATTGGTCAAATCTCTTTTATATCCGTGACATAGAAAGCGCTTGTTATGTTTTTTATGATGTTTTATCTCAATATTTTGATGAATGTGTTCCTTTCTTTACACCGATACGTTCTTCTAATCCCCCGTGGTTCACACGTCAGTTGTGTCATTTAAAAAACATAAAATCACGGTATTATAAGCGAAATTTAAAAACCAAAACTTTTCTAAATTACGCAAGTTATGCAGTTCCACGTGCAAACTTTCAAGCGGCTAATAAAAAATCATACAATAGCTACTTAGTTAGAATTAAAAACAACATTCGAATGTCCCTACCATTTTTAGTGTTCAATTTTTTTCCGACTTAGTAGTTAGTAGTTGTAATCGAAAAGATAAAAAAATCACAATAGCAATAAACGCCCAACTCTTTTGTTTGCAAATTTTGCTAAATATCAAATCATCCGTTCTATCTCTGTGACCAGTTTTAAAGAAAATCCGCATCGAAATGACCCCTCTGTGTAAATTATTGAAATTACTAATTAAACGATTTTCCTATACAGTACATCGATAAAAATTGTGGCCAACCAATTAGCCAGAAACAACCCCTCTGTGTAAATTATTGAAATTACTAATTAAACGATTTTCCTATACAGTACATCGATAAAAATTGTGGCCAACCAATTAGCCAGAGTCTTCAAATAGCGGATTAAAAATCGGTCATTTTTGGAAAAATTGTTTTGCTACTTGGTGTAAAGTTCTACCACGTTCTGAATAATTAAATCCATAAACATACAATCCAAAATGCAAAACTGGGTTGGGTGGTTATTGGAACGAACGGATGATCTTCTAGATTTGCGCCCTCAAACATCAACAAAATAAGTGGGCCCTCCGCAGCATTACTGCAATGCTTCCGGTTAAGGAGCAAATCGACCGACATCAGTGGCTACAATGGACGCCTTTAAAGCAATTACTTGGCTGTCCAATCAAAAATGTCCAAGTTCCTGTTGTTTCATATAACCAGACGGACATGGCTAAGTAGAATCAGTTTCCGATGATGTACAGGGGAAATCAAGTTTATTTAAATACGATTCAGCTATGAAGTCTGAATGCGAAAATTATTTTATACAAATTTTATTTCGTTTCGACCCATATAACATTTTTTTTTTAAATATACAATAAATAAAAATCGCATTAACAAACGAAATTAGTATTGCCTGTTAACTAAAACTTTTAGTAGCATGTTATTTAGTTTAGTTTTAATAAAAGAGTCGGAATAGTAAATATTTGTTAGCGGAGTAACGAGTATTTTATAAACTTACCAATTTATTAGACTACGTGAAGACATTTTAACTTACCTCACTTATTCTCATGTAGACTCCACGGTTGTTTTGACCGATATCAAAATAAAAGTTTTTATTATCCACTTTCATATGTCGCTCTTCCGGCAAATCACCTTTAAAGCTAAAAAGGAGTTTGTTCGTAGAATTGTTTTTATTGGTGTTACATAAATAGTCAATAAGACTTACCCTCCATCGCTTGTTCCAAACTCCTCTAAGAGATCTGTTAATGCATCCCGAAACTCAATCATACCTTGAGCCGGAATTGCAATTTGTGATCTAGGTCCACCCCGCGTAATTGTTTGCGACACCTTTACAAATTCAATTGAATGCCAATTAGAAGATATTTTCATATAAACCATCTAACGTTAAAACTTACACGAAGAAATCGACCACGCGCATTTTCTTTTAAGTCCAAATAATATCTTCGATTCTCTTTTATCATCACTTCCGACTTTAATTTACCGTCCTCAGGCAAATTATCTGGATTTGGTGGTCCTAAAATGACATTTGAAATTAAAGATATGAAAAAGTAAAAACAAATAAAATAAATTTTAAAATTCTTTGTAACAAATTTACTCAAAGTACATACTTGTGCACATAGTACATCGTTACCAAGATATATATTAACGATATTTGTTATATCAATTATTCGGTTATAGATTAAGTAATTACGATCCTTAGTTATACCATGTAAACTCCATAGACAAATTAAAGCCAGAGTAGTAAATGATTCGAGCGGCGGGTCTTAAGAACATAGTTTGATAACATTCAACAAATAGAGAAGCCCCGGAAAGAAAGAGTGGTGCACAGACTGTAGATATAAAATGTTGAAACAATTCGAACTCTTGTGAAGAACGTTGTAAGTGCGAGCGAGCGAGATACTTACATTATACATTTGATATTTTAAAAGAATGCATTTGTGCGATTCTCATCAAAGTATCCTTCTTCGTGAGAGGGCCGAACTGTGATCAGACATCTTCCTATATATGCTAACCAAGCAAACCGATGGTATCCATGTGGACACTTGGGCGGAAGCCCATAGTTCTACACCACCTGAGGTTCACCATGGAATGAACTTAGTGGCCGTTACCTGAAACAAGGAATGACGCCGGACAGCGCTCGGGAGAAGGCGCTGAGCCACAAAACCATTGTGCAGCACCAACAGATGGCCAGCAAAAGAGCGAAGAGAACGCTAACCCCTCCTGAACACGCGGTGGAGAAGAGTAGCAGGATTAAAACTACGACGATGAGAGGCGACGAATTTCGATTTCAGCGGCAGCTGCACAGGTAGCTAGCACCGAAGTCATCGCGGAGACCCAACGCACCGGTAGGAGTCATGTCTCTGAAGAGTGCAGCCAGCAAGCTACGCCAGAGGGTTCATGGGAGTGGTGCGATGTAGACCGGTAGGCAGTGCCACTGTGCTGTTTACTGTCCCATATCGCATACACTTCAAGTCGACTGCCTTCTGTCTCAAGATAGCACCTCTTCTCTAATGAGAGGGTCTCCACGTGGTGATCCCTAGTAACATATTCTTCGGAATATGGAAAATTTGAGCGGCGTGTGACTCCCACACCCAACTCTCCTCTGCTACCCCATCCTAACACCCCATCAACTCCTAGACCTAGGCAAGGTCAATAAAATGCCTACAGGGCCGGATCAAGATGTCATGCATACCGTGTCGATGATCAGTCTGGCTGAGGGCCTGTTTAAAAATAACTCAGTCACTAACGGTGCCTCTCCGATAACTGGTCGCCTCGGAGAGTAACTGTGACCTTATCTGTGTATGGCGAATCTCTGCACACGCCTTCTCCGCAAAAAACAAAAACTACCGCGGGACTACACCGCGACACAAGCTGCAACGCAGCTTGAAGAGCAGCTGTTGGACGAGGGTCGGCGAATAACGGTACGTTAACGTATCCGACCTAGTCATGCAAGACCAGGTAGACAGCAACGTCACAGTGCTGAAAGGCCAGCAGTGGCGAACCGACCGAGAGCGGAAAGAACATCGACAATGACTACCATTGCCGAACGTTCTCAAGCTCGAGGTAAAAGTTCTAGTGCAGCCACAAAAACATCTCAGCAGAGTAGGAATACGACGCTGGATAAGAAGCCAGGACAGCCATGAGGTGTGGATGCCCCGAAGCGCTGGGGATTAAGTGAAGCGGGCGTCAAGTGGTACATAAGGTACCTCGAACAAGGACTGACGCCGGAAAGGGCTCGGGAGCCACAACAGCCGGCCAGTAAGAGAGCGAACAAGACGGTTACCCCTCCGGACCACGCGGCAGGAAAACGTAGCAAGACGGATGCTACAAGTACCAGCTACGCCAGGGTCGTGAAGTCCACGAAGGTGGCAGTACTATCTGAGGACTATCCTCAGATAATGCTTACACCAGATGAGCTGACGGATATGGAAGACGCTATCCTGTGCGAAGTGGCAAAAGGCTAGTCGCACAAGATAAAATTTGACGCCGTGTATTTTAGCCGTGGATTATGCGGATGAGCACACCGTGGAGCGGCTGCAGCTGCACGCTCCTGTATTGGGGGGGCTGGGATGGCCCTCCACTGAAAGCCGTCATAGGTGACGACATTCCGCCATTGGAAGTAATCCACCTGTTCCTCCCCAGAAGTCAAGGGAAAACGGACGAATAGCTTCTATACCTCATAGAAGCACAGAACGATGGACTTAACACACACCTTTGGAAAGTGATTTCTCTAAGACAGGAAGGTAGCGGACAGCTGATGATAGTGGGCATCGACGAGGAGTCGAAAACAGCTATCATCAGCGGGGGCTCCAAACTCCGTTTTAGATTTGGACTGATTCCCGTCCCCCTAAAACGGAAGCCTGCGAAAGAAACCGAAACAGTGGAAGTTTCGGAAGTGGAAGCTACAGGGGCAACTGTTGGTGAAAATAGGCCCTATATCTGAAGGCCTATGTCTGAAGGCTCGGAAATACAAATTGAGCCCCTTCTTTCATCTTAGGAATTCAGGGAGGCAGAACAGCTCCTGGAAGGTGAGGATAGGACGCTCACTGAAGAGGAACTAGTGGGAGCAGAGAACTCTGCGCATGAGCTAGGACAATCACCAACCAACAACTGGGGCTTGCGCTGATCCAGGAACCCTGGTATCATGAAGACCGATATAAAGGCCTATATACCAGGAGCACGAAGGTAATCTGGGACACAAGAAACAGTACCCCTAGAGCTTACATAATCATCAGAAATGATATTAATTACAGTGTACTTTCAGAATTTCTAACTCGGGACTGCGTACCACTGCTCACTGAGTTGAAATATAAGGAAGAAGGAAGCAAGCAGTTATTGCTTCAGCATACTGCGCAGGAGAGCACTCATCACCTCCGGAGGAGGGTGAGGAGGGGAGCCTACTAGGATAGGTGGGCTATCTACCCTGGTAGGCTGCGACACAAATGCATACAATGAGGCTTGGGGAAGCACGGACCCCAACAACAGGGGTAAGTGTCGTCTAGAATTCGATGTAGGCAACAGTCTAACCTTTACTAACAAAGGATGCACACCAACTTTTGTTTCCAAGAATAGGCAGGAGGTATTAGATATAACATTCTGTAGCATGTCCATGGAAAATGATATAAGGAACTGGGCTGCGTCATAGGAGCCATCGATATCTGACCATAGGATAATTAGATTCGAGATAATAGGGGACGGAACGACCCGAGAAATGAAAAGAAACCACAGGCAAACTGAGTGGGGGAAGTATGCATCACAATTAGCGGATGCCATAGGTAGGCAAGGAGGCAGAGTCCCTAGACACTCCCTGGAGCTAAAACAGGCAGTAAACGACTTGAATGTAGGAACAATTCAGTCATTTGAAAGCGCATGCCCTATGGCCCAAGATAGGCGGGAACGACCGCCTACAAAGACTTAGGGCAAATGTTAGAACGCTGTACAATGAAGCCAGAAGGACGAACCTATGGGAGGTATATACCATAGAGCTCACAAGCTGTATTAAAGAAATAAGGAAAGCCAAGCGCAGAAACTATAGAGCTTTCTGCGAAGGGAACGTGATTAATGCGTCTGCAGCCCGAATATTTCGGGCAATGGCTAAGACACAGGCTGACGCGAATATCTCACTCCGTCGACCGGATAACTCCTATGCGGAAAGTGAAGAACAAAGAATTCAGCTACTCCTGGATACCCATTTCCCAGGTGGTTCATGTGGAATACTCCAACAATAGGAGGCGCATGTTAGAACCAATAGGGCGAACATAGTATTCGCCACGTCTGTGGTAAGTGAAGAAAAACTAAGTTGAGTCATATCTACCATAATATATCCAGTACTACTACAGAACGGGGTAACAGAATTACTCCCAAAACTTCAGAAGATCATGACCCGTAGCCTGGCACTATGTCATATCCCAACCCCTTGCAGAAGGGCCAGGATTGTCCCTTAGGTGGGGAAAAAGGATGCAACCCTACCCAAAGCATTCAGACCTATCAGCTTAACATCGTTTTTGTTAAAAACGATGGAGAAAGTGATAGACACGCACATACGAGGAACAGTATTGCATCGGAGACCGTTACACCGAGACCAAAATGCATACAGGGCGGGAAAGTCGACTGACACCGCACTGCTGAACCTGACGGGAGCAATAAAGGCATCCCTTTATTAGGATACAAACAGTTAAGGGTTGCCCACAGAGGGGGAGTACAGTCTCCCCTTCTATGGAGCCTAGTCGTAGACTGCCTTCTATGCAGACTAACCGAGAATGGGATAATGGGATGGGTATGCAGACGACATCGTCATAATAGAAAGTGGGAAGTTTGAAGAAACACTGTGAAATAATCAACAGAGGCCTCAAAACACACAAGATTTGTGCGCAATGGTAGGTCTCATCACTAACCCTGCCAAAACGACCATTGTACCATTCACTAGGAAACAAAAGCTTCCTAGACTAAAAGCGATCAAGCTCCAGTAGAGCTTAGCAATAAGGTTAAATGTCTGGGGGTAACGCTAGACAGTAAGCTTCTATGGAAACCACACATGGAAGAAACCATAAGGAAACTGGCCGGAAAATCTTGGGAACATGCTCTGGCTGTACAACATGGTAGTGAAGCCAATGCTACTATATGGCATAGTCGTGTGGGGAGAAAGAGCAAGCCAAGTGACAGCCACTAGGGAGCTGAACTCCCTACAAAGACTAGCGTGTGTCTGCATCACAGGGGCAATGCGCACGTGCCCAACAGTAGCATTAGAAGATATTTTGGATCTAACACCACTCCACCTGGAAATTGAACACAGAATAAAAGAAACACTCCTAAGACTATCAGTCGGGGAGAATAAGGTTACCTCGGAGATCTGTCAGAAACGCCTCCATACATGGACGAAGGGTGCATTCCTAATGTCCATGCCTAGAGACGAAATGACACAGAGGAACATATTTGATGGGAATTTGATCATTAAATGGTCCGACAAAAAATCGTGGACGTCGGAAAATACATACGTACTAAAATCACACACCATCAAGTGTTATACGAATGGATCCTTGACAGAAAAGGCTACATGCCTAAGAGTAGTAGGCCGTAGGACCCATTACTGGGAGTCGTTGGGAAAACACACCAGTATCTTCTAATCAGAGTGGTGCGCTATAATTAGATATGCACAATTCACCCTAGATAGAGGGTATCACAACTGTGAAATCGCTATTCATTCAATTAGCCAGGCTACGTTGAAAGCATTTAACTCCAACGTAGTTGAGACAAAGCTAATGTGCTCGAAGCAAATGGTCTATTGGAAAAAGTAGGCGAACACAAGAGAGTATCTCTGCTGTGGGTGCCTGGTCATAACAATATTCCAGGCAATGATCAAGCGGACAAGCTCGTTAGACAAGGAACGGCAACGCTATTGATAGGACCTCAGCCGTATTGCGGCATCGGGAGACACACTATATCGGAAGTAATCCGCAAGGAGAAGGATATATACTATGGAAGGAAAACTATGCTCCAACTAGGTAGGAACCAATTAAGAATGCTAACAGGACTACTAACAGGCCACTGTAGACTAAAGAAACATATATATATTTTGGGATACATAACTCACCCGAATGCAGATTCTGTGACCATGAAGAGGAGACCCCTCTTCATATTCTTGCTGAATGTGAATCTGTTGCTAGAAGTAGACTGCGACTGCTAGGTAATCACTTTATTAGAAAGGAGCTACTGAGAAGTATGGATCCTAGAAAAGTACTAAGATTCATTGAACATATAGGCTTAGGGCAGGTCATCTAACTCAACAATAGACCTTTTAAGGTCGCAGTTACATATGCCCCATCATAAATAAATAAATAAGCGTCGTCAAGTCCACGACGGTGGCGGTATTATCTGTGGAATACCAACAGGTAATGCAGACAAGTGATGAACCGACGGAGCTGGAAAACACCATCCTATATCTTTAATATCTTTATATATCGAGTACATTCACCAGCCAACAACAGGGGCTTGGGCTGATACAAATTGCCAGGAATACCAAGGTAAATTGGGAATCTAGACACAGTACCTATAGATCTTACATAATTATCACAAATTATTTAAAACACACTGTTATTTCAGAATTTTTAACTCGAGACAGAGTACCGCTACTCAACGAGCTAATACATAGAGACAAAAGGGAGAACATAAGCCATCTCCGGACAAAATTGAATGCCACGTGAAATTCAGCAACATACGCGGACTACCCAACCTTGGAAGATTTTATTGAATCGAATCGTCGAGTCTTTATTAACCTTAATAGGGCTGACTGGCCTGAATTTACACGTTGTATTGATCAATCAATCAGCGGTCTCTTGCCTCCTAATAACGTTAGGGTAGGTGAAAAAAATCTTAGATCAAGGGTGCAAAGAGGCATATTCCTGCTGGTAGGTATTGTGTCTCGGATTCGCGAAGTCTGTGCAACACTATTAAAAAGCTATCTGTTGTACCGCAGAATAGATGTCTTTCATATATCACATTCGAAGGAATGCAAATAGAATCGTCAAAGAAGTGTGCCACCTATTTCTGCAGACACTTCGTGCAACACCCCTCTCAGCAGAATAGGTTAAAGCGTAAATCCATACGTCATATTAGGAAGAAAAAAGGACATGAAGATTTGTCAGATTTTACATGTGAGGTGGTTTCTGCTGCTATAGGGAAAGCATAATCATCCAAGGCACTCGGCCCAGACGGCATTTCAATGCTGAAGCACATTGAACCTAGAGCGATAGTATATCTTACGTATGTGTTGAATCTCTCTATTTCTCAATTAATTGCCCCTGACGAATGGAAGGAACACTGGATTGTACCTCTATTGAAACCTGGCAGTGAAGCTAAACTTGGTTCCTCTTTTAGGCCCATTTCGCTTCTTTCACCTATTGTGAAAGTTCATTATTACTTCAAAGACAGAACACTGGAACAATAATTAACACCTACAAAGCTATTGGACGTTCTGTCCCGAATTATGTTGCTCCTCTCTGGACTCCTTACCTTAGTAAGACTCAATGGCAATGCCTGCAAAGAAGTCAGAATAGTGTTCTGAGGACTGCCACTGGTTATCTGCAATTTACTAATGATCTGTTCAATTGTCCGTCCCATCCGACTCAATTGAATCCTTTAGACCTTTGGTTACGAGCAACAGTAGTAACTTTCTTTCTGGGACTTGACACCTACATTTCGGTCTGTCTTTCTTTCACATCCATAATCACTTTGCCCAATACAGTACATTCATCATATAATAACATATAATTACAACAGCAACCAATCCTTATAGGCTGCGGTGCAAATACACACAACGAAGCATGGGGAAACACGGAAATCAAAAAAAAGGGGTAAGTGACTTCTAGAATTTCTTAGTAATCTTTATTAATAAAGGATGCATATCAATGTTTGTAATAGGGATAGACAGGAGTTATTAGATACAACTTACTGAATTATGCCCATAGAGATTATTAGGAAAATCCTGTTGCAAAAATCTGACGGGTGCACCTACGGCGAGAGCTAGCCAATATACCAAGAGATACATGTTATCCGTGGGTGACGGAGGAAAATGAAGAGAATGCAGATTTTTCGAAACAAATCACATTGACCAATGTGGCGCATTTTCGTCAACAAGAAAAGCCGCACGTGATCCATGTGAAACAAATGCATCCACAACAAGCAACTCTCGGGTGCGGATTATAGTCAGGCGGCGTGATTGGGTCTTACTCAAATTTAAAAATGAGGCCGGAAATGCAATGACTGCGAATAGCATTCGTTACAGGAACACGATAACGGAGTTCATGTGGTCTCAACTGGACGCTATGGATCTAGACGACATATGGTTTCAGCAGGACGGTGTCATCTGCTACACCGCGCATGAAACAATCGATTTATTGGAGCAATGATTTCCATACCAAATCATCTCCCGAAATTCCGATGTCAACTGGCCAAGATCGTGCAATTTAACACTCTCTCTTGTTTTAGTTTTTAGAAATTATACAAATTATAAATTAAACAAACAAATTAGTGCATTTTTCTTTAATTAAAAATATTAACAACTTTTTGTTTATTTAAAAACATATTTAAAGATTGTATTAGAGTATGCAGAGTCAAAATATGTATACATAAGAAAGGCGAAAGGGTTTGACTAAATCGCGAAGTCACGACTGCAACATTCTTACTTGTTACATACAAGCTTGGAAAAACCTTTCACACTATAGGTACAACGTAATACAATTTACCGCGCAATGCCAATATAAAACTGTGTTTGGTGTACTTATGCATATTTAAGCTTACCTAATGAAGCGTAATAATCACTAAAAGCGGAGAGGTGATCACGAAACTCAGCTGCTGTTGACAATGCCAAATAGACTTGACTACGTCTCCCATCAGCTCCGATCTGAGAAAATATAAAATTACAAAATTGTGTACATGAAATAGTTACCTTCGGTAGAACCGAGGATTTTTATATTTCCTACAAACAGTTGAATAACGTGAATGTATTTTTTTTCTTAGTCACGTCACTATTCTACACATAGTCTATCCTTCTTATAAAGAGTAATATAAAAATCAACCATCGAATTATTGTTAATATATGTATGTCCAGTAAGAGCTAATTTTCTGCACCGCCACTATATTATTCTCTGCATTGCAATGAGAATTTTGGAGGAAAAGGGATGAGATGTGACTCTAATTTTTTTTTCATTTTTATGTGATTTCCAAAATAAGAAATTTCAATCTCACCAAAAAAAATACCGACCATTAATTTTTACCAACTTTAGCGATTGAATTCCTGGTCGACTCAACATTTTACAACAAATTTTTATTTTATTATTTTTATTTCGTTACTAGATCGACTCGCGGCGCGTTGCTGCCCTTCCCTTGCCTCTCCTTCCCCATGCGCCTTTCCTTCAGCAACAATTCTCCTACCCCTCTTCTCCTGTCCCTTCCACCCCTTCTACAACCTCCCATTTAATTATTTATTTTTCATTTATTTATTTATTTTTTATTTAATTATTCATTTTTGTATTTGTTTAATTATTTTTTATAAATTTATTTTTATGGGCTCTGTTGATAGTGATGACAAATATAAGGCGCACTGGAAACTGTAGTTTATTTTATTTTTCAAACAAAAAAAAAATTTTTTTAAAAAATAAGTTCTGGTACGCGGTTTTTTTATAGATCGGTAAAACCTTCTCTGTTCCTAAAATCATTTACACACCAATTTTCACGGCGAATGGTTAGAAGGTGTATCTGTCTACCAACCAATTTTATTTTTCCTATTTTATAGGTCTTTTACCAACCTGTCATTTTTAATTTGCAATCAACCAATGATTTCAATTTCATCAAGTTGATTGAAAAATTAATATGCCAATGCGCGAACATATAAAAGAAAACAATCAAGTCGGACCTCGAATAACTCGAGGTTTTAGTTTTGACTTAAACCGTTTTGAGTTTTCCTAACGGTTAGCGATTTTCATGAGTATTGTGAGTTATATGACAATTGTGAATATTCATTTTAATTTATTAATTTGCAATTTCATTTTAGAAGACAGAAGTTATTTCGGTAGATACTTATAAAGTACTAACCCATTCAAAATTCTACCAAATAATACTACTACGTAAATTTTATGAGATAATGGTGTATTTGTGTTTCTCAACTTAAGTCAACGTCCACAGTAGAGGAACATTGTCCAGAATAGAGAGTCTCCGAACAGACAAACCCAAAGCAAGTGACAATCTATATATCGCTTGATATCACCTGTGTCATCCGTGAGATTGTAAATGCAACCTAATGTCATCCAGCAGAAACTTCAACGTCGCCATCTAAAGAAATGGAGGACATCGTCACATTCTGTAACCAACGGGCTCTTCCGTTGGTAGTTAAATGCGATGACACCACACAACTTTTCCGAGGCAGTACTGGCACAAACGAAAATTGTGAGTACCTTCTTTTATTTAAATTACATTAAAGAATAACATAGACTTGAACATTAAACTTGAATGTGGCGAACACATCAACCTTTGTCACAAAGAATACACAGGAGGTAATCGACGTTATCCTCTGTAACACAGGCAACTGGAGAGTATCAGAAGAACCGTCAATATCTGACCATAGGATCATACTAATTGACATAATAGGATCCTCACAACACATCAGGAATCTATGCAAACTTTTTGGAATTATATAAAAAACACTTGGAGGAACTAAAAGATCATAGAACACACCATTGAGTCTTGAACTTTTGGTGTTCTTCCAAACTAAAAAACGGTACATACATATACGTATAGGTGACTGGCAGAAATATAAGTATAAAATGACAGAGTACAAAAAAAAGCATTCGGAAATAAAAACGGGATAACTTCCAAAACTCGTGCAAGAAAATTACAGATAATAAACCTGCAGCAAGAATATAAAAACCACTTTCTCTAAGAATGTCAGAACTAAATCTGAAAAAATTAGATGGACTGTTTCACGAAATATGAGGAGGAGAAAGCTCATATTCTACTCGATACTTACTCTAATAACGTAACACTACCTGCAGCACAATTCCAGGAAGGCAAACTGGAAAGTTGTTAGCAACAAATATGTATTATGAAGAAAAGCTTTTGATAACACATCCCATAAGGAGGTTGCAAAAGCACTTTGCAATAAGGGGCCCTGCAAGCTGGCTGGTACATAAGGATTCAAGGAAGGTCGTAAGCGAATCCAATCTTTCTCTTGCCAATATTTTACCACCCTTCACCTCTTGGGGTGGCATTACCAAAATCGACTAAATACGTGTTTAATTATTTCTTATGTAGAGTATACAGGAGTCGGCGCTCGAAGTGTTACCAATTAAAAATTCTGTAGTTTTGTAAATTTTTTTTTATTAATTTAAAAACTTCAGAATATCGTAAAAACATTTCATATTTAAAAAAAAATATGTTATTGTTCGATGTAGCCACATTTAGCGCGGATAATAGCATCGATTTTGTCAGGAAAAGGCTTCACACGCTGCACGAATGTGGTACGATGGTATTTTGTCCCATTCTCGGCGAAGAGTAATCTTTTAAGGCGTTGACCGTCTCATATTTTTTAGTTGATACTTTGGTTGCAGAATGGGCCATATGAAAAAAAATCCATTGGATTTTAGTCTGGGGGATATGGTGAAGAAATAAAGCTGGGAATGTTCTCTTGTGTAAAAACGTTGCGTTTCTCTGGCTTTATGGGATGGTTCCGAGGCCTGTTGAAACATTCAATAGTTTCTACAGAATTGTTTACGTGTCCAAAGTAGCAAAGCATCGCTAAAAACTTTAAACGGTACATTTGTTGATTTACCGCCGTGTTCAATGAAAACGAATGGTGAGCGTCCTGTGCCATTTACCGCGGCCCAAACAATAACTGATGCAGGCGCTTGCTTTCGCAGGGCAATTCGCTGATCAAGTGAATTTTAACCATTTTTTTTTGTTTGTTTACATATTGCTGAACTGTAAAAATTTGTTCAACAGAGAAGACAACATTTTCAAGCTCGCCACTAAGTGTACGACATTCGTACAACGTACATTCGATTACCGATTTTTTTGTTTTGTTGTGTTGGTACATTCGTCACGAACATATGTTTACAGTTTCAGATATGTAGCATGTTTAGTTTGTTTGTGAGAGGCATAATGGTTAGAAGTGTTTTGCGTGCTCGGCGATTTTCTGCTATCGAGCTCAGGAGCTATTGAGTGACGTCAACAGCGATCCAGATTTGCTCAAAAGGGTTATAACTGGTGACGAAACATGGGTATATGGTTATGGCATCGAAACCAAAGTCCAATCGTCCCAATGGAAGAACCCAGGTGAGCCAAGACCGAAAAAAGCACGCCAAGTTCGATCAAATGTCAAAGTTTTGATCACTGTTTTCTTCGATTACCGTGGCGTAGTCCTTCGAGGATTGGAAAAAACGTTGGCACAAGTATCTGAGGGGGATTACTTTGAAGGGGACAACATAAATATTGAAGAATAAATAAATATTTTTTCCTAAAAATATATTTTGAAAATACCTCGTAAGTGTTTTAACACATTTACACATTTGCTCTTGCTAGACGAACTTCCTTTTATGCAGGTGTTAAATCTTGCAGTTTTTGTATTTTGTAGGGCTTCCATAGTAGTTTATTTTTTAATATGTAAAGAAACATTGAGTTTTTTGGCCACTTGAACTGCGTTTTGTCGTGGATTTCGTTGAATTCTGGCCTTCACCTTTCTAACCATTTCTGCCGATGTTGCTATTTTTGAATATCTACCTCCATGGCGTTGTTTGATGCTACCTGTACCATTGTAACGTATAATGGTCCGATACAAAAACATTATGTTCACACGTAAATTTCGTAGCTCATTAACAAAGGCTGGTTGCGATTTTCCAGCCAAATACAAAGCAATAACACTGTTGCGTTTGTATTCCATTTCGATAGCTTTTTTTAACTGCGACGTAAAACGACATGCTTCTAAAGGTTTGTAAACATCATAACAGACTGACGCTTGACAAAACAAGAGCGTTTGATTGCTACAGCAACGTGAAGTTGGTACCTCTTCGAGCGCCAACCCCTGTTAAAACCGAGTTCGAAGACAACCGGATGTTCCAAAACACCGCTAGTATATTTACCATAATAGGAAACTACTGTTAAAACCGAGTTCGAAGACAACCGGATGTTCCAAAACACCGCTAGCATATTTACCATAATAGGAAACTACTGTCCACAAATCAGCTCTCTGGAATTAGCGGTTTCGGCTGTGTTTTGATTATGAATCAGTCAGGTCAAGAATTCTTAAGTACCCGTATATAGACTAAAATGAAATTGTCCAACAACATTTAAATTGCAGTACACCCTTATCTCATATGAGTTTTGTGGGTTTCTGAGTAGGGTTCCCCACTCGTTCGCCTAATGGCCTAGAAAATTTTCAACGTTTTTAACTGGACAAAAAAATTTCCATTTTGGAAGACTGTCCTGCGTTTAAATATCTAGAACAGTATCAGCTGACAGGGAGGAATATGCAAACACTGAATCCGAAGCTGGATGATGTGTTGTAGGTTTTTATACACGGTATGGGCAGCAAATAATAATAATGGGTATTATTTTTTGTGGTAGTCGATTTTAATTTCGAATAATTTAACATTTAGCTGTCACATCGGTGCGTTGGAAACATTTTAAAAAAATTTTACACTAAAAAAAGAAATCTGTAAAAAAAAAGTGATGGAAAACATCGGAAAAGGTCCTTTCATTTGCTTAATATTGGGTGGTTGAATTAGTTTGTAGCGTTTAATAAGAGACGGCATGACTAACACTTTTTACTTCATTGACTATGTCTTTGTGCCGGATAGTGTTTTTGCGGGTGCTTCTACTTTAATACTTTAACATGAAGAAAAGTGCTACTGAATGCTGTAGCTGAGCAAATGTGTCGTAATTTATTTCCTCGGTTTAAAAGTGGTGATTTTGAGCTGGATGGCAACGAACGATCTGGGCAGCCTAAAGAGTACGAAGATTAAAAATTCTCGGGAGTTGAATAGTCAACAGCCAGCAATGTTTTTTTTTACCTGTGTACAGATACTTGAACGACAGAAGAGGAAGGGATTTTTGCATCGAATTATGACTGGCGATGAAAAATGAACCCGCTACGGCAATCCCAAACGCTTAGTCATGAATTAAGCCCGACCAACCATCAACATAAATGGAGAAGCAAAATACCATGGATACAAGCTTATGCTAATGGGAACAGCGAGGTGTGATCTAATACGAGCTATTCAAACCGAATGAAACAATTATGGGGGTGCGTTACCGAAAAACCTGTCTATTCATACATCGAAACGGCAAAATAGGAGATTCTTATCCACCCACCGTATTCTCCAGACATCGCTCCATCTGATTACCACCTTATGAAGATTGCAAAAAATGAGGATGCTTGGATTGCTTCTAAGGACGAGAAATTTCTCCGACGCGGAATGGTGAAAACAGTGGTGGCTAGCGATGGACAATACACATTTAATAATTTATTTGTAACCATTTTTCCACAATAAAGCCTCAATTTACAAAAAATAAACAAGAAAAGCTTTCACTTCGGTTGAACCAAAGCAATTTACACGAAATTTTAAATCGTATTGTAGAACATAAACGTGGGGGTTTAAATGGGAGCTACCCCAAAAGTGGGCGGTACATGCCCACTAGTAGAAGTGTATGAAGCGACCATCTATAGGATGCCAACATATCGAACTTCAAGTTGATATTGACGTTTTTCATACAAATGCATAAAAGTGAGCCGTGGGTTTATATGGTAGTACCTCAAAATGTGGGCGGGAAACGACCATTTGTATGTGTATGTGAAGGGATTGTCCACTAAATCGCATTTCAACCTAATATTGACTATAACAAAGAAGTTTTTCATACAAAAACACAAAAATGGGCAGTGGGATTGTATGGGGGCTACCCCAAAAAGTGGGCGGGTCCCATCCATTTGTGTATATGTGAAGCGTGCGTCCACTAGAAGCTACCATATCAATTATTAAGTTGATATTGACTACAATAGAAATGTTTTCCATACAAAAAGTCAAAAGTGGGCGGTGGGTTTGTATGGGGGCTACCCCAAAAAGTGGGCGTGACGGGTCAATCTTGATACTATATTAATCTACAATAAAAAGAAGTGTCTCGTCGAGCTTATCAAGAATAAAAATACTTTATGGGGTCTATGATTTGCGTTGCAAATTTTCAGACAAACTGATAATTATATTCAGACTCTCTGTGAATAGTACAAAAACGTTACGAATTAATCCGAAGCCCATATACGTGTAGTTAACTTTATGACTTATTATATACATTGCTCTACACAATTAGGAAAAGCTAAAGTTGGAGCGGAACCGAGCGGGTCTCAGAAGATCGACACCACCAAATGATATAGTAAGGTACTTCAACAACACAATCTCCCAAATGTTATTATATTTTTCTGAGCTCCACTAAAACGCTAATAACTATTTGTTGCATCTGTTCAGTTTGGCAGGTCATAGCTGGAATTGATACAATACGCAGTAGGTTATTGGTAATTGATTGGAATAAACGACTTATACTGATTCTTATTTTTAATTTTGAATAAAACGACTCCAGAGTGGCCGTTTTGACCACTGACAGTTTATCGGTATAGACACGCTTTTAGGATTTTTATAAATTATTTTTTTATTACAACTTGAAATTCGAGCTGGTGGCTTCTTATGCACGGACGCTTCACATACTAATTAACGGGCGTGTCCCGCCAACTTTTAATAGTGTCCTCACACAAACTCAACCCCACTGTTACGTTTGTATAAGAAAAACTTTAGGTTGTTTGGATATTTGATTCATACGATTGTAAACGGTCAGATTATTAATCTTTAGCCGGGTTCAATGTGCTATGTTGCCTCGCTTATGTACATTACGTAACAAAGGCTTCGGCTTCGATTGTCAGTAAGTTCATGGAAATTAAGTCTTAATTAGTGTAATTGTTAATTAATTGTTTTGTGAAAGGGCCAACGGCAAAAATAGTGTTAATATTAAGTTATGTTATATATTTTACACATTTGTCGGAATGGACCTATCACACAGCAGCTTGCGGTCTGTAAGCTTAGAGCTTTTCTACGAGTTGAGTGTGTTAATCTCTTTAACTCACGGGTTGTCAGGGTATATCACTTGATCAATAGATGGAAGGACAATATGTGAAATACGTGTTCTAAATACGTGTTCAACTGATGAAATTCTCTCCGGGAACCTTATGATTGAAGACTCTCTCTCTAGTTGATTTTGGCATTCTTTCAAAAAACGTAAGCTGCCTCCGAGCGCTCATTTCATGAGATACCTGAAAACTCACATACTGATAGCTCATGATAAACTGCGAACTGATATTTATTTTTTGTGACCTACCATGCAGAAGCTAATTTGTGAGCAAATCTGAACTCTGACTATGTCTCTTTCAAAAAAGTATTCTAAATAATTTTCTATCAAAACATTTATGAGCATGTGAAGAGTAACAAAAAGAACAGTTGCCCAGAAATTAATTTCTTCAAAAGTGACCTTATTAACAGAAATACCGTTGCATTATGTAGTTTTTTGGTACTAGTGTTTACATTTTATCGGAGCTCTATTAATGTAACGTGGCAGATTGCTAGATTAGACGCGCAACCTTGTGTGACCATGGAAAAATGTATGTCATCAGCTACGTTTCTATTTCGTGTTAAATTTCCGATTCATTTTGTTAACAGTGTTGTGAATTGCTACAAAAAGTAGTGATCAGTGATTTTAAAAACGCAAAGTAAAAATCAGCTGTTTTACTTCTTTCTCTGCACTTCTTGGTCGCAGCAAACCATTTCCGCACTTGTTTGACCACAAAATAACATAACACATAAGTAAATTCGGTCTGACCAGGCCTTAAGAGATAATTTGAGCTTAATATCTTTATCAAAAATAACATGTGTGTTTTAATGCACTGCTTTTTGTCTTTGTGACAATAATTTTCTTCGTTTTTATCTCCCTAAAAGTACCTCCGCAACTTTTATAAAGCGTCCTCGACGATTCTGTTTTACATCCAAATAAAATCGTTTCGATTGTATTTGCAACATCTTTGTCGCCAGTTCCTGCTCAACTTGGCCACCTGAAATTAAATAAATCAATATCATGTTTAATTTTTATTTGTATTTGCACTTATTTTGTATTTTAACAAGAACAAAAAAAAAGTTAACTTCGGCGGAACGGATGTTTTAATACTATTTACACGAACTTTCAAGTTGTGTACTTAGCTGGTATAAAGAAACAAATACATAATTGTAAAACCGAACAACCTAAACGATTAAGTTGGTTTTGCCTGTAATAAAAAAATAATAATACCAACAGGAAAAAACGTTAACTTCGGTTGAATCGAAGCTCTAATTCACACGAAGTTTTAAATATGTATATATATATATATATATATATATATATGTATATGTATAATGTATAATGTATAATGTATAATGTATAATGTATATGTGTATGTGTATGTATATGTATATGTATATGTATATATATATATATATATATATATATATATATATATATATATATATATATATATATATATATATATATATATATATATATTATATATATATATATATATATATATATATATTTTTATATATATATATATATATATATATATATATATATATATATATATATATATATATATATATATATATATATATATATATATATATATATATATATATATATATATATATATATATATATATATATATATATATATATATATATATATATATATATATATATATATATATATATATATATATATATATATATATATATATGTATATATAATATCATTTTATTTATATTGACAACAATGAAAAAGTTTTTCATATGGGGGCTACAAAAAAAAGTGGAGTTACCAGTCAATCTTGATACTTTATTAAACTGTAATAAAAAGAAGTGTATTTACCAATTTTCAACTTGATAGCATAAAAATTAGTCCCCAAAAAAATGCGCAACAATATACAAATGAAGTAGTAAAGTGCTTGGTTGGCAACCGCCGGTGAAGAAACCAGGGGTGTGGGTCAACATAAAGTCAAATTTGTGTAAAGTTTTGTGGTCGTTAAGTTACGCATAGATTATATGATACTATGAACTAATTGTTAGATAGTTCAAAATATATTAGGTTTAGTGTAAAATTTAAAAACTATTATTTTTCTCGTTTCAGTAAAGGATCTAACGTTAAGAACCTTCAAGCTTTAAAATAGAATATAAAAACAAATATTGAACTAAACTTCTATCGGAACATTACGCATAATTTTATGACATTCAACATATAAAAACGGTGTCATTAAAGAAGTCATTGCGTCTAGTCATAGGGCTGCTCGGTTGGCTTCGATGTCATCAAAACTTTTAGGACCATTGCTGTAAACAACCGATTTAAAGTAACCTCAAACAAAATAATCCAGTGATCTTAAATCGCACAAATTTGGTGACCGGATGTGAAGGATACTTCTGAAAATGAGCGAGTCACCGAACTTTTGGTGCAAAATTATAACGCGAATTGTATAAGTTGAAAATAAAAGTTGTAATTATCGAACTCATAAAGATTCCGAGAACGTTAACGACATATCGATTTTACAGATGCTCATTACTAATCTAAATTATTGTTACAAAATCTACATACTCAAATGCAAATAACAATTTAAATTTTTTAAACATAAACATAAACATTTTTTTTTTTTTTTATTATTAATTTACAATCTATCAATAAGGCAATAAGTAAATTAGTTGAAAGTTCATAATATAACAGAAATAGCTGTACTCCAGTGAGAACAGCTATTATATTCAAAATTCTATAATTAAGAGTTTATTTACAATATATACAAAATTTAATCTCTAAAAGGTAAATCTAACACATGATTTCTTTTAAGTCTTCGAGTTGTATCGCTATTATCTAGTATACCTATTGCCAAAGCATTTAAATGATCATGTAGTCTCTCAACATACCTTGTGCTTATTCTACGTATTTCATCTTTAATGTATTAAATCTTTGTGAATTTGGTCATTAGCCACAAACCAGGGGGCGTCAACAATAAGTCTAAGCGTTTTGGACTGATATCGTTGAAGAATTTCAATATTTGATTGGCTTGCAGTTCCCCACAATTGGATAGCATATGTCCACACAGGCTTTAAAATAGCCTTGTAAAGGCGAACTTTGGTCTTCAAACTAAGCTGCGATTTTCTCCCAAGCAGCCAATACATTTTTTTTGTTTTTATGTTGAGTTTCTTTGTCGTGCCTTTAATATGACTTTTCCAAGTTACTCTCTATGAGGAATTTGTGAATTATTTAAAAATACTGACGGACAATCTCCTCTTCTCAGAGCAAATGTGACATGTTTCGACTTCTCATTTCTCATTTCATTTTGAATATCTTGAGATACTTCTGCCGCAGTGTCTTTAGATGCAATTATAGCTGTATCACCAGCATAAGTGGCTACTTGAACATCACTGACAACAGGAAGATCGGCAGTGAATATTGTGTAAAGGACAGGTCCCAGAACACTGCCCTGTGGGACACCAGCATGGATACTATATAGTTTCGATGTTTTTCCTTCCATTTGAACATAAAAGTGTCGATTGCTTAGATACGATTTCAATAAGAGGAAAAATGGAGCAGGAAGCAGGTTTTTCATTTTATATAACATGCCTGGATGCCACACTCGGTCAAATGCTTGTTGTATATCAAGAAATACTGCCGCAGAATACAGTTTCTTCTCGAATCCACTTGTAATTATATCGACTATACGATGACATTGCTCTGGAGTCCCATGACCTCTCCTAAACCCAAACTGATGTTCCGGTATTATATTGTATTCATCCAAAATTGGTAACAATCTACTCATAAGTATTCTTTCGAATACTTTGGAGAATGTCACCAGCAAGCTAATAGGACGGTAGGACGAGAGAATATTTTCAGGCTTGTTTGGTTTTGGAATCATTATCACCTCCGCACATTTCCATTGTGTAGGAAAGTGATCCAGCCTCAAATCGCATTGTAAGTTAGTGCTAAAAATTTAATACACTTTTGACCACTGGTGACCTTTTTTGATTCAGTTTTGCGAATTCTTCTTTGATTTCAGACACAGTAATTCTACGAATTGGCATGCACATTTGACAAGGAACATCCAGAAACTCTATTATTTCAGTATCTTCAGGCGCAAGATTTGAATTTGGTTGAAATGTTGTGCAAATGCCTAAACCTTAGCATTTGGCAGTTTTACACCATTCTCCATTATGATTGCGTATAGCAACATTGCGTTTTGCAGGTCGTTTTAAATATTTGGTAGCTCTCCAAAGGCTGAATTCATAGTCTTTCGAGTTAGGATCCAGACTTTTTAAAAACTCTGCACTTGCTTCATTTCTTACTTCGTGCAATCGTTTTTAAAGTTGGAATGATGCTGTATTGTACCTAGTTTTATCTGCTGGACATCTACTGGTTTGCCAATTTTTCCGAAGCTTTCGCTTATTATTTATAAGGTTCCTAAGCTCAGCTGATACAAAAACAGTATTCGCTATAGAACTTTTGGCTGGTGCAGTACACAACATACCTGTTTCATGTATAATGTTTGTAAATGATTCCACAGCCGTATCCACTTCTAAACCAGTTTTGAGAGATATATTAGTATTTAGTTTCGCATCTATCCAATCTTGAAATGCTAAAATATCTGTCCTAGATGTGACAATTTTATATTTATTTGATAGTTCTGGAAGAGCAGTGCCATATGTAATTATAATTGGCGAATGGTCTGAACTTAGGTCATAGTTGTCCGAAATTTCCAGATGATGCCGTGGTATTCCAAAATAAACTGCAAAATCCAAAAGATCCGGTATTTTGCGGGGGTCTGATGGCCAATACGTTGGTTTTCCCGTAGACAGTGTTGAAAAATTATTGGTATTTATGCATTTATATAGCTGCTTTCCTTTGGGATTTGTTAACCTTGGTCCCCACCAAGGGTGTTTGGCATTATAATCTCCACCAACAATAAATTTACAACCAAGTTTATTGAAAAAGTTACAGTAATCTGTTCTTTAAAACAAAATCGGGGTGGAAAATACACTGCACAAACTGTATTATCAAATGACATGCATTCAACATTAATGCAAGCAACCTGTATAGCATTTTCTTTAACTATTTCCATGATATTATATTTAAGCCCTCTTTTAATTAATATTGCAGAGCCGCCATGAGCTCTATTATCTGGATGATTTGCATTTATTAGATCATATCCATGAATTTTAAAGTGTGTCCTGTTGGTAAAAAGAGTTTCTGATACCAAGAGGATATCAATGTAATTAGATTTAAGGAAAAGTTTTACTTCTTCTGTGTGGTTGGAAAGCCCATTTGCATTCCATATAGCAATTTGAAGATCTACTTGCATATTTTTGATATTAACAGAGATGTCATGTTGAGGAGGTTGTTTGTTAATTCAAACTGTTTGGCTAATAAACCTTCGATTCTTTGGAAAGGGTCTTCGTCATTTGAACTTCTGTTTTCTCGTAGTACTTGCGCATAAGATGAGCGGTTTCCGCTAGTATTAAACTCATTTGGTCTGTACGAAGATGAAAAGCTATGCTCCTGAGGTGGTTTGCTTGAATGCTGACGAGAAGAATGGCTGTTAGGCTTCTGCTTTGCAACTAATTCTTGATAAATTTTGCATCCCTTGTAGCTAGCAGCGTGATCTTGTAAGCAGTTAACACATTTGGCAGGCAAATCCTTGTCTTTCTGACACTCTGAAGTAGGATGGCACATTGAACACTTAACGCATCTGTTTTTGTACAATACGTCTTGGTATGTCCAAGCTCTTGGCATCGAAAGCATTGAACAATGTCAGCTATTTTCCTGGGAGGCTCTACTTTAATTACTGCATTGCTTAGGTATTTCAGGTTATAAATTTCTGCATTGTTGTTGATCGGTTCCAGAACAATAAAGAATATGTTCAATGGATGCTTGGTAATACGACTCCTAACATTGCTTATATTCCTTACGCAATGACCTAGCTCTTCAATTTAATTTTTAATTGAGTCAATTGGTGTAGAAAAATGTAGATTTTTAACTACAACTCTAAAAGAACGCTCTTGTTTTAACTGGTAAGTGTGAAACAAAACCTTATCTCTCTTAAGAGTTGTTATAAACTTCTATAACTATCCACAAATTTAACCATAACGAGTATTTGACCGTTTCGTTGGGACTTATATGTAAAATCTTCTTTCGAAAGAGTTTTGGTAATATAATTTATCATACCATTTATGTCATTAACATTAGCCAGTATTATTGGCGGAGGCTTCGGAGTAGTATTTCGCTCAGTTGATTCCTCATTGTTTTTTCCTTTTTTTCGCTTCAGCATTTCCAGTTTCCTCTTTGTCCTCCTCCGTCTCCTCACTGCTATCAAGAATCTCGAGTTCAGCAAAACGATTTGTACCTTTAGATGTACTATGTATTGGGTCTAACAGCAGTTTTTTCTTGGAAAAATTTGGCGAGCTGCTGATTGACCGTTTGTTTGATTTTGTTGTCTCAATTCTTTGCCAATCCATAGCTGCTTCAATACCGCCGCCGCTACTCATGATGCTATTTTTAGCACAGATGCAGCAGGTGCAGGCGAACTGATAACGGAAGTTTGTTTTTATTTATTTATGTTTTTTTTTTTTTTTTTGCAAAAAATATTTTTGTGTTGTTTGATCGCAATGAATACCTCTTTGCACTTTCACAGTCCGATTGTAACTAAAAACATAAACATAAGAAAAATATATTTTTTGTATCAGTCGCCGACTAACTCTCAACGGGTACAGACGTCAACGTTGATAAGCTCGCCGTGATCAGTTCTCGGTTCTTCTTTACACAAAAGTTCATTAACTTCTCGTACCGGTACCTGTTACTAGCTTCTAATAGAAGTAACCAAAGTTTAACTATGGCCTCTGGCCACCAAACCTCTGTGAAAACCGGTTTTCGCTTCTAATCGGAAAAAAAATACAATTTCAGAAAATTTCAATGGATTTCCCTGAACTACCGGAAGTAGCTCAACAAAATCCTAAGTATTTGTTGATATCTGCAAAAAACCAACTTAAGCCTATTACGGAGTACTCTTGCTTCGCAGTGCATAGAGCAATAAACCTACTAAGCAAGGACGTCATATCTATTTCCACCCTTCGTGATGGCAGCCTACTCATGCTTGTTAAAACTAAAGAAGTGGCCGACAAATTCCTAAATGCAAAACAGCTCCCAGGTATTTGCGAAATTTCGTGTAAATTGCATGACTCGCTTAATTCCGTCAAAGGCACAATTAACGCGCCATACCTTAACAACGTATCTGACGACGAAATTGTTGATGAACTGAAGAGTCAACATGTCACCTCAATTTACAAGTTTAATAAGATGATTGACGGTACTCCTAAACCCTATGGCGTAATCCTAATAACTTTCAATTTATTTAATCTACCCACTAACTTAACATTTCCTGGCACAACGTTAAAGTAAGGGAATATATTCCAAATCCCATGCGATGCGTGACTTGCCAGTTACTTGGCCATATAGCAAAGTATTGTAAAAATCCCCCTGCTTGCATAAACTGCAATCTTCCCCCGCACTCACCAGAAAAATGCACACGGATTCAATGTGCTAATTGTAATGAGGAACACGCCGCCTCCTCCGACGTGCAAAAAATTTAATGAACGAAAAGAAATATTAAAAATAAAAACAAAAAAGAAGTGCAGTATGAAAGAAGCCAAAGCTTTGCAAAAACAACAATCTTCCCTCCCTACGACTACCGCTTCCATCAGTTACTCCGCAGTAACTTCCCTTCCCTCTGTTAACACCAACAATACAATCCCATCAAGACAATCTTCCGCTAATGCAAGCCCTGCAGCAAAAACAACTCAAGTACCTGTCACAGACCAACGAATGCACACATCATCATCCGAACCTCTCACCTCGCCTTCGAGCTCCGTTCCGTTATCGAATGTTACCGATAAATCAAAACAAATATTAAAAACACACAAATTTGAAAACATTTTGAAAACTGATCTAACCAATAATGCAACAAAAAATTATCTCTTAACTTATTTCTAGCGATGATACGGATGATTCAAATGAAGAGCTTGATTCCTAATCAAACCTCTACCATTCTCTTCTGTATACATATAACCTTCCCTTTCTTCACACCAATGGCTCTTAAAATTCTTCAGTGGAATATCAATGGATTTATAAATAATTACCAAGAACTGGTACTCTTAATTAATGAACTATATCCAGATATTATATGTATACAAGAAACACAATTTCCTTGTCAATATAAAGATATAATCTATCCAAAACCATTTATTGAATATTTTAAAAATCTCAGTAATTGTTCCACTGCCAAACAAGGGATTGGCTTTCTCGTTAAACGTCACATTCCGCATAAATATATTTCAATAAATTCGAACGTCTTATGTGATGCAATAATGCTAGAACTATGCACTAAAATCACAATTATATATAATTACATAACTCCAAACAAAAATTTTACGGATAACGAATTGCTCTCGTACATAACCAACATGAACACTCCACTAATCATGGCGGAGGACTAACTTAACGCATGGAGTACTCTATGGGGTTCGGTTAATACAAACTTTTGGGGTAAGAAAGTTGAGAGCATCATCGAGAAGGCCAATCTTCTCCTTTTGAACGATGGATCCGCAACTCATTTTTCTTCACATAGGTCTTTTACGCACGTGGATCTCACTATTGTTTCCCCCCAAATTCTTCACATTTGCCAATGGTCTATTATGGATACTTTACATGGAAGCGATCACTTCCCCATAGTAACTACAATTTCCACCCAACAAAATACTGCAAAGATCACTCCAATTGCCAAATATAAGACTGATATGGCAGACTGGGTAAAGTTTCGTCCGGAAATTAGTACCAACTTGACTGACTGGGAGCCCAAAAACTTATGTCACTCGGTGGCAAAATTGACAAAAGCAATCAGAAGGGCAGCCAATAATTCTATACCCCAAAGTAAAAGCATTCCTCATAAAACTACAATTCATTGGTGGAATTGTTACTTAAACAATCTGTGCCAAGAGAAACAATCATTATGGCGGGAATATAAACTTCGAATGACACAAGATAACCTTATTGCTTTCAAACGTGTAAAAGCTAAATTCAAAAAAGAAGCTAAACTAGCAAAAAGGAAATCACTTGCCGATTTTACATCCCGCATATCTCCTCAAACTTCAATCAAAAAAGTATGGTCCGATATAAAAAGCCTTACAGGTATCCCGCCAATCCCAATCAAATGTTTGATATCGAATCATTCTCTTCTTACTTCACCCAAAAAAATAGCCCACGCTTTTGGTTCACAATGGTCTAACTTTTCGAACGATAGAAACTTCTCATCAGAGTATATTGCTAACAAGAATCGCGTTCTTAGTTCTCTTTATGCCCCGGCGTCCCTATGTACTTCAGCTAAACACTTAGAATCTGCTCGAAGCTGCACTTCACAATGCTAAAGGAAAAACACCAAGTACAGATAGAATTTCCTATCCAATGCTCAGAAATTTAACCACTAAAGCTAAGCACAAGTTACTCGAAATTTATAATTCCAAGCTCACTGAAGGGCTCTATCCTCACACCGGGAAAACTGCGATTGTAATTCCCATCCCTAAACCTCATAAGCCTGACAACGTACCTGAAAGTTATAGACCGATATCGTTATTGTCCTGCCAAAGCAAAGTTATAGAAAAATTATTAGCTCGCAGGCTTATGTGGTTCTTAAATAAGAACAATCTTATCTCCCACAATCAAGTAGCCTTCAAACGCCACCATAGTACGATGGACGTCCATCACTTCGTGTCGGACGCTATTTCAACAAAAAATCACGTCTCGATCTTATCGACGGATTTTGAAAAAGCGTTTGATCGCGTGGGGATTCATGCTGTACTAAGTCAGCTCGAGCGTTGGGGGGTGGGTCCGAGGGTCTTTAACCTGGTAAAACCCTTCATGACTCGGCGCTCATTCAGAGTCCGACTTCGCAATTGTTTTTCAAATGCTTTTCCGCTTCATAATGGCATCCCACAAAGTTCACCCCTATCTGTAGTATTATTCATGATAGCTCTTGAAAAACTTAATGGTATTATACTAGTTCATAAGAATATTAACCTTTCCATTTATGCAGATGATGCTATAGTTTATACAAAAGTTAAAGATTTAAATATTGTATCAGAGACGTTCCTCAAAATCTTAGATGATATTAAGCAATGGGGAATCTTGTCGGGTGCCACGTTATCTACAGATAAATGCAAGATTTTGCATATCTGTAGAAAACAAAATTGTAACTTTCCTAATTTAATTTTTAATAATGTAGTAATAGAAAATGTAGACAATTTAAAAATTTTAGGAATAATATTTTAAAAAAAATGCAAAATTTAATTTACACTGTGCAACTCTTAGAAAAAACCTAGAAACTAGGTTAAATATTGTAAAATTTTTAAGTTCCAAATTTTCAAACATACATATAACTTCTTTAATAAATATAACCAGAGCCCTAATTCTTTCTAAAATTGACTATGGATTGCCTATTTATGGATGGAGTTCAGAGGCAACTGTTAAAAAAGTACAGGTTCCATATCACACACCAGTTCGACATTGCATCAATGCATTTCCGACATCACCAACTCTCTGCATACTAGCCGAAGCGGGCCGTCCAACCCTGAAAGACAGGATTTTCAAACCAACTTCTGCACAAATTATTTGTTAACGCTGTAAATGGAAAGAGAGGTTACAAAGTCGTCTCTGTAGTTCCCCGATGCGTAATATTCTGTAAGGAGTTGAATATTACACTTCCAGCTCTATCTACCAGTTCTCTCTGCCGGCCTGCTTGGCTTCTTCAGGGAACAACATTGAACTTGGCGCTTCATCAGTTCAAAAGAGAAATCTCAAGCAGTGAAATGTACCAACAGAGATTCCTAGAAGAACAAGCGAAATTGTAGAACCGGAAATGACTGTTTACTGACGGGTCCAAGTGCAACGGTAACACCGCATTTGCGGTAGTCAACTCCAGCAACAACATAATATCTAACGGGCTACTTCCCGAATATTGCTCTGCATTTAAGGCCGAAGCTATTGGCATCCTAAAGGCTTGCTCATTTGCACACGCCAATAAAGGTAAATTTATCATATGTAGTGACAGCCTGTCGACTATCACAGCAGTTATGAACTTGAATTGCTATAATATATTGATATAATATATTTGCCGGATACGAAACCTGTGCATCCAAAACGGTAATAAAATAATATTGTTTTGGGTACCCAGCCACCAAGGCATCAATGGGAATGAAAACGCGGACAATGCAGCACGTAACGCTCTATCTTACCCTCTAATCTCCTTTGACCACCTTGATGGCAAGGACTTAAGAAGGCATATCAGTAAGCATATTCTGCCAAAAACTCTGGACTCCTGGGTAAACTTTCAACATCGATATAAAATCTTCAACCAAAACCGTGTTGGGATTAGGTTCTCAGCGAGTACGCCAAAAAATAAGTGGACAATATTTGTTCGTTTACGCATTGGTCACACCCAGCTTACACACCAACACTTATTATCTGGCGACCCACCGCAGCTATGTTCCTGTGGTGCAGCGGTCACTGTCGACCACATTTTGGACTCATGTCAAAATTTTGAAAGAATTAGGGTTACTTTGTTTAACGTTAAACCAACTGAATTGCTAAAAGACCCCGATCAAGACAACAATAATTTAATATACAAGTGTCTTACCCGCTGTAATTTAATCAATAAAATTTAAATTTTTCTTTTAGTAACGTAGAGTCATAGGCCTACGTAGCTAGTACTCTTTCTTTGCTTTAGATATAATATTTTATACTGTATCTAAATTTGTAAATAAATAAATAAATAATATTTTTTGTATATATAAAAAAAAAACTTTTTTAATTAAAAAAATTAAAAAAAATTTTTTTTTTTTTTTATATAAAAGTCTAAAAAAAAGTTTAGAGGTTCTATCTTTTATAGTCTCCGAGATCTTGTTGTTTAAACATATGAAGGACGGATGCAAATGATTAATTTTTGTTTCTTAAAAGAAAAAAAAAATATTGTTGTATATTTATATAATTACTTTGTTTTTCTCAATGTATCGCTATCACACGTCGTATACTTTTCAGAGCTCGTACCAATATACGCCTGTCGCGAATGCACAGCTAAGTCTTTATGATCTATGTTTCTATCATTCATAAATTTTCCAAATCTATTTACGTGAAACACATACATTATGCATCAGCTGGGCCTGCTATAGTTATCTAGTTACTAGTACTTGTATCTGAATAAAGCTTGACGAATTTATTAGATTCAGCAATGACAACTAGTATATGCTTCCTCTTTGAAGAATCGTAATTGAAAGTTCCCAATTTACAAGGATTTTATACTATATAAAATCATTGTATTTGGATGTTGAGGTGCTGAGTACATTATGCACCTTAACCATTTTTAATATGTTTGCTAATTTTGTTTTTCATATCTGCAAACCAATTAAACTCTTTCAATTTCTGATAAAACTTGTCCACTCCTTGGTATCCTAGTTGAATTATTCTTAAAGAATATGAATATCTGAATATAATATCTGTCTCAATACACAGTGACTAACGATCGAATCTAACAATTTATTCAATTAATTTAAATTATAAGTATGCTATTACTTGCACAAAGTTCAACAAAGAGTACAACAATATTTAAAAAACAAATTCTTTTTCAGCTCTTTTAGTTTACTTACCCTTTCCAGAAATATCAAAATCACTTCGTGCTGTGGCACCGCCTTCCATATTGCTTGCGTTATATTCTACAAAAAAAAATAATAATAATGAGATTATAGTCGAAATAACCGAACTTCTGAGTGGCTTAAAAATACGGAAAAAAATTTTTAATTTTTAATCTTCACTTTTTTCTAACCTGATTGATTTTCTTCAGACTGTAGGTCAAAAACTGTCTTGAAAAACGAGCTTTCGTAGCTTCTCAATTTCCGCATTAACTGCAATAATTCTCTCCGAATTATCGCGATTTAAACTTTTCTAAAACTTTTGTTAAACAGTCAGTATACCATTTTGCAGTTACTGTGTGACCAGTATTCTGAGGAATAACAGCTAAAATGTTTACTGTGAAATAAATTAAACACTTTTGTTTTTAGTGTCCTGATTAAATTGGTGGATTTACTCCTTTTCTATCCCACACCTAGGATTCCTACTTGTTTTCTAAGTAGTACTTATAAAACCAATTTTATCAAAGGTACCTAGATCTTCCGTCTTGTGAAATGCATGATAAATTTCTTGATGCGATGGTGCTGGCATATCTTTTTACCTTGTATCAGTATTTTTACGCATTTAAGTTTAAAGTCGTAAATCAATTGTTAAGCGGCTACCATTGTTGGACTTTATAAAAATAAATAAAATACCAGCGATCTTTTAAACTTTTAAGACTAGGTCTTTCTCTATATTTAAAAAAAAAAATTATTACAAAAAATGCTGCAGTCGAGTGTGCTCAACTTCGAGATACCCTACACCTTGTCTAATGCTCCTTATTTGAACCATGAAATTTATTCTTTAGTGGTCGGTCCGAAGTGGACATATGCGAGATATTTTATTAGAATTGATGAAATATTAGATATAATTAAAAATAAAAAAAATAATTTGCATAAAAAAAATCAAAAATGGGCAGGTAACAAGGGACTACTCCCTAAGTGGTTCGATCTGGGCATATATGGAATATTTTAAAAGGATTGACGTATTTCGCATTTCAAGCTTAAAAATGGATTTCAAATTTGTATGGGGACTATCCCTTATAGTAGCCTGATCTGGAGCTATGTGGTATAGTTTACTAGAGTTTACGTTAGAAGCACTAAATTTTGCGTTTATAGCGTAATAAACAACAAAACCAAAAACCAACGTTCATACAAAAACTTAAATATTCAAACTTAAAGTCTCTTACAGTGTTCAAAATCGGGGTTTTCAAACAGACGGTCAGATGCACATGTCTATATCAACTCGCCTGATCACCGATACTGAACAGGTATATACTTTATAGTATTTGCTAAACGATGTCACTAGACCAAATTTTGTGGGTACTGCATGTCAAACTGTATCAACTTCTGACGTGATAACGTCTATTAAATCGGTTGGTTTAGCGCAGAAGCATGACTTATTTCTGACGTTCCATTTACCGTTACGACACGACACTAAACGAACGAAAAGCCAAAGGCGGAACATGTAATCGAACACATATGAATACATGTGACGATTGTGTCGTTCCGCCTGAACAAGCAAGCGATAGACAGACCAGCGTGCATTGGCTTGTTGAAATCTATAGTTATGTGTGTGTGTGCGAATTGGTGTTATCTAGCGCGCGGTGGGGTGCGGTATGCACTTGGTAGAATGTATGGATAATAACATTGTAAGTGTATAATAAAGTTTATTTCAAATAAAATGCATGTACAAAGTAAACAAAACACGCTTACCATAGATCAAGGAAGACGACAATAACAGTTACTTTTGCATTTGAGTACCAAAAACAACAACAAAAGGCTTTTAAAGTTGCTGGTGGTCAGTCGAAGAGAGAGAGAGAGAGAGAGAGAGAGAGAGAGAGAGAGAGCGTATAGTTCACTCTTTATTGTTGGTAACGAAACTCTTTTATATGACAAATTGTTTGTGTACTGATTGAATTATTGGAATTACATTAGAATTCAATTCACAAAAGTATGCAATTTTTCATCAATGTTTTCTTATGACGTTATCACATAAATTACTTTCAATTTTTTTTCCTTAAGTGTAGATTGTTGATATGAGAAAATTCTATTTACTTTAGGGCACATAGGAATAAAACCATGCATATACCTTTTGGACATATTCAATTTCATTTTCATATATCGCACCTCATGCGCCTTTGAATTGTTATTTCCAGTAACCACGGTTTTCTAATCTACTCATACTCTATAGTACCGGACAAATTATCATCACCACAAACTTGGATCTTCAAATGAAATGTTTCGATAAAAGTTTTACCAAATTTAAAACAGAACTTAATATTTGATCTTTCTTAAAGTTCTTTTTTCGACCGATGTCACAAACACACTGTCTCTTTGAGTGCGATATCTCCGCTCCTAGTGGACCAAATGTAATGAAGTTTTTGACTGGAAGTTGAGGAAAACTTGCATCTGCCACTAAGTCACATATAGCGTACTCTACATTTGATTCTTGATTACCTGCTCGATTTGATGCTAAATAGCATTCGCGTTGCTGCGGCGGTTCGGTTGCCCAGTTGGCGATTGATTCTATTTGCTGACTGGTTTTCCTTCCAACAGCAATTTACTTCGGAGACAGTTTCAATTATATTCCTTGGAAACTTCGCATTTTGATTGAACCAATAACAATCGACTTTTTTCGAATTTTTAAATTTTATAATTCTTTTTTTTTAATTCTTCAAAATAAAATTTTTTGATTGAGACAAGTCAAGGCTTACTTGAAAAATTTGCAACATAAAGTATGTGAAGTGCACACATAGTATAACCATCGATGGAGACCTAACTTCATAGAAACACTATTTGGCCAATACCGAAGGTTGCCTAAAAATTTGAGCTCAGTCGGTTATGTGATCTTTTAGCATGCTACCAACAAGTGGCCCAACGACACCAGGACTAGTCCTGTTCCACAGCTACAGACTAATGTCATCATCATCTATCTAAGAGGCACAACAAAATGCCTATTTGGTCTATGGGGAACATTTAATAAAATATCAATATGGTTATTTAAAATGAAACATTAATTAGTTTCATCATATTTATGAAGAAACTTAGCACTTAGCATTGAAGGACAGCTTTTTAAGTCAAGTATCTTAAGACGACTCCACTATGAGGTTGTATCAGGTATATATGTATAGATTTTTTTTATAAGGGTTTTGTTATAAGCAGTTTTAATACAAAACAATTATGCAATGTCATGTCTGTGCGATTTAACGTCTGTCACAATTGGTGTCATATGAGGAGATGTACTGACCAGAGTTCTCATAGAAAGTGCAGTGCAATCCATGCGGAGAAATGCAACACTTATTTCACCTGTTTCCCGGTCACCTGTGCGGGCGTCATGTAGCTCCTATTCTACACAATATTCACCATTCCTCCCGACGCCCCGTCAAACAATTATGCGTGCTCGCAGTCCTTCAATTGATCAGCGGTTTAACTCTTTTAGAGTTATGAAGCTCAATTGTAATGGTTATATGGAGTGTCATGATGTCTTAATTGTTGCAATGTGTGTGCAAGAGACCAAGCTCACAAGTTCATGCCGTCTTGCATCTCTAGCTGACTTCAATAGTCAGGCAGGACAGAGACAGGAACAGTAGATCAGGACTGGCATTCATCGTACGGTCATTTCAGACCTTTTCCACTGCATATTTCTGGAGACACAATGTTTGGTTCTGAAGTCCGGAGGTGTGGAGATTGAGTTTGTGAACTTATATCTGCCACCAGTCAACAGCTGCGACCCTGGGTATCGTCCGATATTGAGCCACGTGTTGCAAGGGGATCATCGAGTTATTCTTGGTGATTTCAATGCACACCATGAGATGTAGTTCTCGGAGTTGGGTAATGATTCAAGGGGAATAAATATTGCGGATCAAATATACTGCTCTCCATTTTGCACAATCAATGAGTTCAGACCATATTCTTATTGTGGTACCTCGGACCTAGAGCAACATAATATGTTACATACGTGTTGAATTTCTCTATTTCCCAGCTAATTGTCCCAGACGTATGGAAAGCAGCAAGGATTGTGCCTCTTATGAAGCTGAACTTGGGTCCTCTTATAGGCCCATTTCACTTCTTTCGCCTATCGAGAAAGTTTTGGAATCATTATTAGTACCATCGATGACAGAACATTACCGCCTAGCGGATCACCAGCAGAAAAGATCACAGTACGATTTCAGCGAATGTACGGTGATAGTGGGTCTAGAGTTGAACAAGGCATTTGATACAGTTGATCATGCAATCTTGTTTCAAGACCTGTATTCCACCTCACTACCTGACAAAACAAAATGCTGGCTATTAAATTATGTTAATGGTAGAAGGGCATACGTTGCGTTCAGTATGGAGTTCTGCCCCCTCTCCTGTTCTTCCTGTATAAAATTGGTGACCTATGAGGATGATTGTACTATTTTATAGTCGGGCGTAAATGTCGATTTAATTTCTGCGAGAATTAATATCTATTTAGAGACTTTATTAAATTTGTTCAAAGCTCGCAACCTTAAGCACAAGTCCCACAAGTCGTCGGCATCTTCACCACCTGGACTAAGGAGGTTAGGATGGAAGTAGATGTCTTGTTAGGGGTTTGAGTATTCCGACAGTTCAGTACCCTACGATACTTGGTAGAAGACGAATAATCGGCTTAAGTCAAGAAAAAAATGCTGAAGGCGCTTGTTGGGTCTTCTTGGCGTAAAGACAAAGAGGTAATCGTTACCACGTATAAAGCTATTGGACGATCTGTCCTAAATTATACTGCTCCTATATAGACTTCCTAGAGGTCAGAATAATGCTCTGAGTGTTGCTACCTGGTTATTTACAAATGAATCATGAAGACCACCCGCATGAAGAAGCGATGGTGCTTTTGGTTCACCGACATAATGAATTGCTTTCGAAACAGTTCTTATTAGGCGTATAGGACCAATCATCCCAACTACGGTTTCCTCTGAAGCTGAAATAGTGTTTCAGCAGGATGGAGATCCGAAGCACACTTCAAAAGTCGTGCAAAAATGGCTGGCTGACCATAATTTTCAGTTGATGAAGTGCCCGGCTCAAAGTCCTGACCTCAACCCAATTGAGAATTTATGGTCAATTGTGAAAAGACGGTTGGGACAATACCCATCGGCTCCCACAAACCTGGAGAATTTGTGGCAAAGGGTGCTCAAGGAGTGGAACCTTATACCCAAAGAAATTTTATAAAATTTGGTTGAAAATATTCCAAATCGTATAGAAAGCGTTATAAAAAATAATTTATAATAAATATTAATATTATTATAAATAAAAAATTAAAATTATTTTTTTACTGAAAATTAAAATGCCAAAGGTGCATAAATGAGTACATGTGAGTTGTTTTTTAACCGACTTCAAAAAAGGAGGAGGTTTCTCAATTCGATCGTATATATATATATATATATATATTTTTTTTTATGTGTGTTCGCGGATAACTTCGTCGTTTATGAACCGATTTTGATCATTTTTTTTTTTTTTGTTGGAAAGGAGATATCCCAGGGTGGTACCATGATAAGGAAACCAGGATCTGATGGTGGCATCCCATTGAAATCAAGAACCTTCGAAAATCGTAGTGGCGACCAAGTAAGTTCTACAACAATCTTATTATGTTCCCAAGGACGACTGGGTTTTCGCCCCGGACCGACTGCACAAGAAGATTCGTGCAGTCAAAGGTTGTCCAACTCAGCCTAAGTGGCTGTATCAGGTAATATATACAATTTTTTTTATGGAGTCAACAGTTCTGTCGGCGCAACTGTTGAAGATACTCCTGTGCCGCGTAGGCATTGAGAGGAACCCGGGACCTGGTCCCTGGTTCTTCTCTGTTTGTGGGAGAAAGATTTTCAGGAATGAAACCTCGGACCAGTGTTCTAGATGTGGCAGATGGTGCCACCTGAGATCTTGTTCGGGCCTCCAATCTCATAGAGACTGGACAGAGCAATTTGTTGCTAGCTGCTGCTTAGGTAACTGTAATTATGTTACCAATGATAGCACAGTTGTTGTACCTACATCTAATGCAACTGCAACAACTTCCTCCTCATAAGCAACTGCCGTTGCAAGCTGGGTATGCTCCGTTTGTGGCAATCAGATACATCGCAATGTTTTATCTGTGCGATGTAACGGCTGTCACAATTGGTGTCATATGAGGAGGTGCACTGATCTCAGATCTCATAGAGATTGGAGTGCTGGCTTCTTTGCGTCGTGATGTCTACCTGTAAATAGTAATATGCTTGTCCCGTCTATGTCCCGGTCACCCGTGCGGACGTCATGTAGCTCCTGTAGTTCTACGCAGTCTTGGCCAATTCTTCCACCGCCCCGTCAACAAATTATGCGTACTCTCAGTCCATTAATTGAGCACCTATTTAACTCTTTTAGAGTTATACAACTCAATTGCAATGGTCTGCGTGGGAAGGTGGCTGAGATTGTGGACTACATGGTGCGCCATGACGTCTTAATTGCAGCAGTGCAAGAGACCAAGCTCACAGACTCATGTCGGCTGGCATATGTTGCTGACTTATGCAGGACAGAGACAGGAACAGTGGAGGAGGACTGGCATTCATCGTTCATCGAACAGTGAATTTCAGACCTTTTTCACTGCCTTCTGTTGATCAACAGAACTCATTTCTGGAAACACAATGTTTGGCTGTAAAGTCCGGAGATGTCGAGATTGAGTTTGTGAACTTATATCTTCCACCAGTCAACAGCTGCGACCCTGGGTATAATCCTGCCCAGGATCATAGAGTTATTCTCGGTGATTTCAATGCACACCATGAGATGTGGTTCTCGGAATTAGGTAATGACCGTAGGGTTATTAGTATAGCGGACCTAATAGATAGCTCTCCTTTTTGTACGATCAATGAGGATTGTGTAACCAGGATGAGTACTACCACATCCAGCTCCCCTGATTTAACTTTCGTCAGTGAATCGCTTATTCCATACACTGAGTGGTCGATTGATATAGCGTTGGGCTCGGACCATATACCTATTGTGATTAGCATTACTCGTCCGGAAGATTTTGTTGAATCGGATCGTCGAATCTTTGTGAACTACAATAGGGCTGAATGGACTGAGTTTACACGTTGTATTGATCAATCAATCAACGGTCTTTTGCCTCCCAATGATGTTAAGGTAGGTGAAAGAATTCTTAGAGACGCGATCACTTAGGCTGCAAAGAGGCATATTCCTGCTGGCAGGTTTCCTAATATTAGGTCAGGCTTTCCAGCAGAAACTGCACGCTTAGCGACCTTGCGTGATCAAATTCGTGGCAATGATCCGGGTGATAGTCGTATTACCTTGTTGTCTCGCAATGTGAACAATCTCGTTGCGGAATATAGAAAGGCAAAATGGCTAAAGCACTTGCATAATTGTGACTCGGGTTCGCGAAGTCTGTGGAACACCATTAAAAAGATATCTGGTGTACCGCAGAATAGAGTTCTTTCATCTGTCACATTTGGTGGAGTGCAAATAGGATCGTCAAAAAAGTGTGCCACCTATTTCTGCGGACAGTTCGTGCCTTCTCTTCTCAGCAGAATAGGTTAAAGCGTAAATCCATACGTCATATTAGAAGGAAAAAAGGACATGAATATTTGGTGTATTTTACATGTGAGGAGGTTCTTGCTGCTATAGGGAAAGCAAAATCACCCAAGGCACTCGGCCCAGACGGCATTTCAATGCTGATGCTGAAGCACCTAGGGCCTATAGCGGTAGAATACCTCATGCACGTGTTAAACCTATCCATTTCCCAGTTAATTGTCCCTGATATATGGAAGGTAGCAAGGATTGTACCTCTCTTAAAACCTGGCAGTGAAGCTGATCTTGGTTCCTATTATAGGCCCATATCGCTTCTTTCACCTGTAGTGAAAGTTCTTGAGTCATTATTACTTCCTTCAATGACAGAACACTGCCTCCTAGCAGACAGCACGGTTTTAGGAAAGGTGGTGGTACGACTTCAGCACTAAGCGAAATCACTACTTTTATAGCTGATGGACTTAATAAGCCGAGGCCATGCGAACGTACAGTGATGGTGGCTCTAGACTTGAACAAGGCATTTGACACAGTTGATCATGCAATCTTGTTTCAAGACCTGGACTCCACCTCACTACCCGATAAAACGAAACGCTGGCTATTGAACTATCTTAATGGTAGAAGGGCATACGTTGAGTTCAGGGGTGTGAGGTCGGGTTATCGTAAGTAAAAGATAGGTGTTCCACAGGGTGGGGTTCTCTCTCCTCTTCTGTTCATTCTTTATTTGGCAAAGATGTCCCTTCCTCCTCCCCATATAAAACTTGCACAATGAAGCGATGATACTTCCTGTTCATCAACATACTGAGCTGCTTTTGAAGCAGTTCTTGTTGGGTGCGTACAGAGGTGATCATCCGAAGTATGGCACCCTCACTACATCAGCGCCTACCCGAATAAGTTCGGATATCATGATATATAAGTCGAGCATAAATCGCTTTATCACTGATAACAATATAGAGGAGTATGAGTATACTTCCCAATTGCCATTCGCTCGTTTAGGGACAATATTATATTAGGTGGAAGACCTCCGCCTAT
Source organism: Leucophenga montana (assembly GCA_035044765.1). Taxonomy (NCBI): domain Eukaryota; kingdom Metazoa; phylum Arthropoda; class Insecta; order Diptera; family Drosophilidae; genus Leucophenga; species Leucophenga montana. The sequence continues at coordinate 371 of JAWNNQ010001109.1, read as the reverse complement.
TCATGAGAGCGAAAAACATCTCCCTCGTAGCACCAGGACGAAACTTCCACAGTTAAGAACCGGATGGAGCGTTATGCTTGAGTGCTACAGGGAAAGAATTGGGATAGGCAATACTAATTGCTGCCCTGATTGCGGTCAATCACCGCATGATACTATTCATTTGTTCAATTGCCCGTCTCATCCGACACAATTGAGCCCTTTAGACCTCTGGTTACGACCAGAGGATGTTGCTTTTTTCCTAGACCTTGACACCTAAGGTTGCATTTCGGTCTGTCTTTCTCTTACTTTCACAAATATTGCTGTGCACTACTACATTCATTTCATATATAATAAATTTTTTATATATAATACAGCTGACACGAAGCTGTTAC